>JASDQU010011296.1:112431-142497 GCA_032191745.1 Picea mariana
ATGAATTTCATGGGATGCATTTTCACTTTCAGGTGTCTTCTCTGTTACGAAATTTTTCAATACTTCCATGATCTCCCCTTTTAAACCATCCATCTTAGTATCCAACTTAGCTTCCATTGAATCCATCTTAGTATCCAACTTAGCTTCCATTGAATCCATCTTAGTATCCAACTTACCTTCCATTGAATCCATCTTATTTTGTAGTTCATTTATGTCCCTACGCATTTCTTCACCTTCATGAAGAGTCCAAGTAGGATTTTCTAGAGGCTTATTTTGTGTAGAAGTTCCCTTTTTTGGTGGCATGTTGGCCAAGTATCACTTTTGAGCCTTGATTTTGAGGTGGTTCTGCTAGACAATATTTCTTCTGTTGTATCTCCCAAGTTTCGGCCCTTCTAGGTATAAAGCTTTCTTTTATGTAGTTCTCTGATATTTCTTCTCTGCAATGCCATGGGTCTGATCAAAATTGGATGTGTCAAGTGGAATTTACGGTAACTTTCCCACAACTTGCCTATTTTTGTCCTTTCCAGGATATCTCACTTGTATAGCGTTCCAAACACAAAATAATTGATATAAATTCTGAAACTCACACCAGAAATACTACAGACTATCCATGATCCAATGAAACTAGTCCCACTCAATTTGGATACTCTAGGAAGAAGTTATGATTGTTTTACCTAAAACACCTTCTTGAGACTAGTCAATAGGACTAGTCAGATGCCCTATCTTACACAGGTTGTATCTACAAATTTAGGATGACCCAGAAGCTAAATTTTTTACCAGAGATACCTTACTAGTTTATGTAAATTTTGTTTGGAGTTCATGGTCTGAAACATTATAAAAATTTTCTTATAGAAAAAATTCCGTAATGAATCAGTTCAGGATGATTCTAGAACCCTATATTGTATAGGCTGTATCTCTGAAATTATAAGACCTCAGGAGTTGAATTTTGAACCCAACATACCCTGATCCGTCTACTAAATATCCTCCAAGCCCTTCCTTTTGAAACATTGTAGAAAAAAGGTTATAGTGAAAATTCCAAGGTGTCTCAGATGTAGCAGCGAAACCCCAAGACCTTGAGCTCTGATATCATATGTTAAGAACCAAATATCAATATAGCATAGAAAAACCTTAGAAAAAGTACTCAACACCTTGAAAAAGAGATAATTTCATATAATAAGCCTCTTTGAGGGGGAAACCTCCTTTTAGCCCACTTAAATGTTCAAGTACAAGATGATTCAAAATGAAAATGTCTCCTTGGTATATATAGGAGACTAGGAGGTATAATTACAACTAATGGCCTAAAGATGACATAAATAAAATAACATTATTAATATAATATGCCNTAGCCCACTTAAATGTTCAAGTACAAGATGATTCAAAATGAAAATGTCTCCTTGGTATATATAGGAGACTAGGAGGTATAATTACAACTAATGGCCTAAAGATGAAATAAATAAAATAACATTATTAATATAATATGCCCCAATTAAGGGGTAATGAGCCAATATTAGGGCTTAACAGTCGCACCCTTCGATAGGCATAGGCTACGACGATTCCAATCGCCGCACTCTTCTATAGGGATAGGATGCAATGATGGTGGAAATTAGGTTTAATCAATTCTGTTTTTCTCTTCTCTAGATTTTATGCGTTTCTCTACAGCTTGGCTCTGATACCATGTTAGTGTTTCATAGAAACCTACACAGGAGACCGAGCGAAAGCCTACACAACCAAAGCTTATCAAGAAAAGGAAGAGAGATACAATATGAAGAATGAGAATCAATGTATATTATTATCTAATCAATGAGTGAATTATATTCACTCATATAGGCAATGGCATCCTATAATTAGGAATGCATGCATAACAGTGATGGTATAAAATTAGAAAGTCTAAAATAGAACTAGTGAGTTAACTCCCACTAAACTAGTGTTACTCCCACTAAACTAGTGTGCCGAAAATACAAGTTTCTCCAACAATGATGTCTATGATTCTAGACCCCATAGTTTCATTATTACTCTGGGAGGTCATCTCTATCGGATACGAGAGGTAGTTCTGACCATTTTTCCACCAAAACAATTCCATAAGGTAATTTCTCGTACTGCAAAATTCATCCTCTTCACAATCTGTTCAAAGGATGCACAAAAGACCGCTACAGCCACTGCAGCCTCAACACCTTCTATCCAAAAAAAACATATTGTTACTTCACGTACAACGGTGCCTACACAATTCCCCATCAAACCCAGAGACAACAGATTGGTGGAGCATATTCAACCCTGCCAACAACCAGTTTGGGATAGTCTTCCACAAACCAAGAAACACAACTTATCCAACAAATAACACAACTCACCAAGATTTAGATTCATAACATGCTTTCCCATCTTCCCTGGGCACTCAACGCAATGGAGACCATTGATTCCTAATGGGGGAGGATTGATCAAGGTAGAGATTGGTGGCCACCCACCTGTTCTAACTTGCTCCTTTGCTAGTTTTTAGTTCAACACATTCTTCTGTACTTCTTTGTAATGGTGGGTTCTACAGTTCCAGGGATCTCTGAAGCCCTACACATATTCCAGGTGGATATTGGAGGCCTCCCACCTAATATAACTAGATTATTTTGTATTTTTTCATGTCATCACATCTTGATGTAAATCCAGAGATGTTTTGGGGCCCTTAACAATGTTATTTTGGCTTGCCACTATCAAACTGTAGACGGATTTAGAGTTTGATGACATAATGCGTAGTTCTCAAAAATACCTTTCCAACGGGATATAACATGTAGTGGAAGACAACGAGACGTGGTAAGAAGAAAAAGGAAATTATCAGTCTTCAGTTAAACCTTTCTATTTAAAGAGGTGGAGTAACCGGATGAAGAGATCTATAAAGACATAAAGATGTGATTAATATGAAATTACTATGATGGTATCTCATGGTTTGTCACTTGATCATTGATTTCCTTTAATGGATTTCCTCGGCGGTTACAGGAACTATCTCAACCTTCCTTTTCCCTTCATCGATAAGTTTGTTGACAACCTTTTTAAACCACTCCTTGATGTACCTCCTCATTGTTTCCACATTGATTTCATGCCATATTTTTATATTGAAGAGATCGCCTTCCAAGTCCCTTAGATCAATATAAATATTTCACAAAGCTTCTTCAATATATTGATTTTTAATCAAATAATCGACTAGCCATTTTTCCACATCATCTTCACTATACTCAAGAATACCGTAGAATGTTTCAAATGATAACCCCTTAAAGATTTCAACTTGTTCGTCAAATGATTTCTTGGTTAAGAAAAACAAGTTGATTATAAATTTGGGGTCTTGGATCTCATTTGTGCTCCCTACTAGATCTATCTCAATCAACCTTTTGAATAATTCTTCTCTTCTGGTTATGGCCTGGCTGCATGCTTGGACAATAATATTTAGTTTTTTAACCTATTCCTTCCAGCATGCATTTAATTGTTTTATCCGGTTTGTAGAAGGGATATCCTCCTCTCATCTTCTCAACTCTATCATATTGGTAACTTTAAAACCAAATGGTACAACTGAATTGAGATAGAAACCTTCCTCATTTTTCAAATCTGCCTATAGATATTCATGAAAAGCGTGTGCTCTCATTCTGAAAGATACCATGCTCTTCGACATCTCCCAAGCCTCGAAAATTATTCCATTCTTTTCTTGATATTATTCTCCACATAGCCCCATGCTGATGTGAGAAGGCTTGTCGATCCTTTTCATTTTTCCATAGGTGTGGTAGGCCCGATCATTTCTAAAGGACTAGAAAGTATTGGAAGAGGCATTAAAGCTTCCTCCAATTCTTTGATTCGTTCCTTTAACCTGACATTCTTTGCTTCAAGACATCCAATAGAATTATCTAGAGCATATTCAGTTGCTCAGTGAATTTGGGAAATTTGGGAAGGACACATGTTCCATAGGTTAATATCTGAATTAGATTTCACCTTTTTATTCTTTACATATATTTTCTCAATAATCAATTTTTTCGACTTGCTGTCGAAAACAATGCTCTGAAATAAAAAGGACTCTTCTTCATTGAAGGTCTCGGTATCAAATATTTCCATCTAAGGGTTCTGGTGAGCAGTGTTCTCTAGCTGGACGACAGTGGGCAACACTTTTTTGATGTCAATTTTGAGTTCAATATCTTTAAGGGAGAGGTCGTGGATGTCACTTTCATATAGAGGTCCCTCTTCTTCTTGCACAATGTTTTTTCTTTTCTTCCTCAGGGGAAGCTTGTGAGAACTTTAAATTTTTCTTGAAGGAGGGTTCTTATCTCCTCCTCTGCCTAGAGAATTGTGTGTTACTTTCTTAATTTGGTGGGTTGTTGGAGCACTGCTCTAAGATGTTGTACTCTTTGGAGTAACATTCGGGGATTGGACACTTTTCTCACCCAGACCTTTTCCACTCTTCTTGTATGAGACATTGGTGTAGAGTATCATTTCCAGGTCACCGATGTCATGAGAGGGAGTGCCTGAGACATTGTCTTTGTCTTCATTCATAATAGCATTAATAAGGAATTGTTGAAACCAATGGCCAATAGATGTTCTACAAAAATACCACTAGGGTCGAACCCTTTTACTTTTCAAGCATATTTTAAATTGAGGCTGTGGAAGTGGCCCGCGAATTCATCAATCTTGTTCATATCTCTGAATATGAAATCTGCAACTTTCCAAGGCATGTGTATGAATTGTTTTTATCTCTTTTAATGGAAAAACTGCAACCATTAGTTGTACTACCTTGCTATTTTAACAACAAACATTTTCTCAAATATGTGGCATGGAAGGAAGGAAGGATTTTCCTTGGACCCAAAAATCTCTATAATGTTATAATCCTCCAATTTTTTTAGTGTCCCGTTCCTATCTAGGAACTTACTCGCCCGGTCAGAAAACTGAGCAGCGTCCTTTACAAACAAAAAATCTTTAAAAACTCAGAAAAAATCATTAAAAACTTCATAAAAATGTTGGGAGGCCTTGTGCCTCCATAATGTTTGATACCAGAAGGTTGCTGGGTAGACCTCGCAATTTACCTTCCTACACACAGATAATCTCGGGAATTGAAAGCAATGTCCTATCATGAAAACCAAATAAGATGACATAAATAATTTCTTCTCCTTCTTGTATTGCGACAATTGGGAAGAGATTTCAATGGAAATCAACTTACCCCAATCAAAGATGGCCTGTTCTTTGACCGTAAAATATAGAATGTAAAGAATCATGTGGGAGATGTTGGTTGTAGTTTCTTGTCCTGTTATCCTCGTAAAAATCCATGAAATTTCCAAAAAGGGATTTTAAAATGAGAGAACTTGCAATCTCATGATGTCCTTGGGGACAGTCGTTGGGTTCTCTAGGAATTCAGGTAAGAGGTTGAGTCCATTGTCATGATTATTTAAGAACTCCCTACAATTTTCACCCTTGAAGGTGAACATTGGCTCGGGAAGTCTCAACATCTTATAGAATACCTGAGACAATACAGAGACATGGGAATGGTCCCGCAACTGAATTATCCGCTAGATTGGAATACATATCTCAACACACCATTTGACCAACTCCTTACAATCAAAGAATTCTGGGACAGAACCTGTACGCACAATTCCAGACGTCCAGATTACTTCCTTCTGGGAAGAAGGGGATGAGTAGTACGAATATGCTCTGGACCACTAAAAACTATGATCGTCATGCCTGAAAATATTCAATGTATCTCCACAGAATTGTTGTCGAGTTTCTGCCATAAGTTGACGAGAACATTCCCTTGCTCCAAATTATGTTGAAAATGAACACTAGACGGGGATAATATAATCCTCCGTAAATCCTACTTAAATGTGTTTTAATAGGAGATCTCCTCGAGAGTTTTGCTTATTAATGATCGTCCTTTCAAATCTATATGGTAATTTAGTAGCATTAAAATCATAGTAAATGTGCATTATGAAGGGCGTGGGGGTGGCGAGGATGGACGAGAGAAAAATATGATTTGAGATTTTTTATGAACCCGAGAACCCACGAGTCCACAATGGTATAGGATGTGAAATTGGGTAAGTATGGAATACCGTGGCATTCATGTTGGGGAAATTTCTATTTTCAACACATTAGTTCAGTGGGAGTTAACTGACTAGTTCTATTTTAGACTTTCTATTTTTACCATCACTATTATGCATGCATGCATTCCTAAGGAAAGCTAACTGCTTGATTTCTTTTCTTAATTATGGAATGTTTTGCCCTATATATGAGTGTATTCCACTCATTCATTGTATCATATTGATCATGATCTATGTATCAATCATCGTCTCATTGGAGTAGTGTGAATATATTTTCTCATTCTTCCATATTGAATCTCTCTTCCTTTATGGATAAGCTTTGTTTGTACTTTATTTAGCTAGATCTCTTGTGAAGGTTTTCATGAAACATTGACATGGTATCAGAGCTATGTTACTTGGAGCAAGCCAGACAAGCCAACGAATAAGGAAAATCATGGTTTCGACAAGCTAAATCCGTGGTCATACCTTTCAGCAGTTATTCCTCCCAAAATATTATGTTTTGGAGGAAACGACCTTTCTTGAGAGTAAATAGGCCCATTTTGGAAGTGGGTTTTCAATTGTTTGGCCATATTCCTAACCATTTTCTCAGAACGTAAGCCGCATGATAGCCTCCTGATACTAATACGAATCCATGGCCGTACCTTTCTACATTCATTGCTCCCAAAATATTACATTGTGAAGGAAACAACCCGCTTAGAGAGTAAATCAGCCCATTGTGGACGTGGGTTCTCAACCATTTGGAAAGATTCCTCACCGTTTGCTCATAAATTAAGCCGCAAGATCATCTCTTGAAACTAATACAAATTTTCACTTAAGGTGCCCTTTCTACTGTGATTTCTTAACTTTTCACTTGCAGATTGACAGTAAATTTTTAGGCGTTATTAGAAATAGTGGGAGAGATGGAAATGACAACTATTATATAGTAAAAATTGGTGGTAATCCTCACACCATACAATTATTTTGATTGGAATCCCAAGGCGACATTCCAACTCAAAAGAAAATGACTATATAATTTGACGATGGCGACAGAAACAGAACCTACATCAGTGATTGAGAAGATGATATGGGTGAACTGTAAGGATGAGGCCACATGAATACTTCTTGAGTTAATCTCCACTAATTTATGGTTTCATGTTGTTGCAGGAAAGACTCCAAATGAGATTCGGACCACCCTAGAAGGACTCTTTGGAAAGTAGGATGAGATGTGAGGTCATATGCTTGAGTTAGAGTTGAATACCTTACACCCTAAAAGTTTTGATAATATACAAGATTTTTTTACTAAATTTAAATCTTTGCTATTGATCTTGGGTGAATGTGGTATTTATAAGTCTACACAAGAGAAACAACTTATTCTAACAATCTTCACCAAGCTAGGACTAGAATACACTGTATATGTCTCCAATTTCCATTCTAGCAGATGTCTTTTTGGAACAAATTGGAAAATGCCTACGTTGTCTCAGTTCATTTAGTCTTTTACACAAGAGAAGACAAAACTCATACATATGGGCCTCATGAAAGATCCCAAAGCACATGCACTCAAAATGCATGATGGAAAAGGGTCATCCAAACAAAACATGAAGGAGGGATACTCCAAACCCTTCAACGATTCTTCAAGCTCCAGAGGCTCTTCATATTCGAAGAAGAAGAAGAAGGGAAAATAATGCACTTACTGCAATAAACTGAATCATGAAGAATCCACATGCACAAAGAAACAAATTGATCTTATGGCACAGACACTTCAACAAAACAACCTTGGAAACTTCATTCCAGAGGGAGTCAAGAAGAACAAGAAAGAATATCATGCTCCTAAGAAAGGTAATCATCATGCTTTGGTTGCAATTAATTCCTCATCTGATTTATGGATTATAGATTCTAGTGCATCCCATCATATGGTAGCGAAAGAGGAGGTTTTCTCTTCCTTAATTCCATGCTCAAGACCCCCTATTCTCATGGGGGATGATACTCTAGTAGAAGTAGCAGGATAAGGGAGAGTGTAACTCCATAATGGAAGTTTTGAGAATGTTTTACATGTTTCGAATCTTTCTATGAATCTACTCTCAGTTTATCAGATCACTCAAAAAGGTAAAAATGCTGAATTTACATCAGATTTTGTTTCAGTAATTGACATGCATGACAATTCCATCATTACAATTGGTGAGGTGGATCACAAGTCAATGTTGTATAAATTCACTAAGTTTTTTGACGATGAATCCTCTATTCTACTTACACATAAGGAGAGTACTTTGCATGCACCTCCAGTGCAACATGCATATACTCTTTTTCTTCCATCATTTTCAAACATCAAAGATGATTTCATACACTCAAATTCTGTACATGGAAATAAGAAGGTAGTACATCCAGATAAGAAGGAAGCATTGAAGCTTCAACAGACGCCCAAGAAGGCACAAACCACACTTCATCCAAGAGGAAACCTTGCAGGGAATCCATTGGATTCGAGGAGGACTCGATCTCAGCATGAGGAGTCCTCTCATGTATTTTCAATTTCAGAACCTGCGATGCCCATGCATTGCTATATGGTTTAATCTACTGATCCACAGACCTACAGTTAGGCTATTGGCAATCCACTATGGAAAGCAGCAATGCAGGAGGAGCATGAATCTCTCATAGAGAATCAGACTTGGGATCTGGTTCCAATTCCATCAAGGAGGAAACCATGGATGATTTTAGGGGCTAAATTTCGCTCATGGGCTAATTTTCCATGGTTTTTCCAAAAATGAGATTCACTATTTTAAAAATGATTCACCCAAATTCTATAGGATAAAATTATTTTACCTTAAAAATTGCCAAAATTTTATAAAACCTATATTAAATCCTTTGAAATTTGAATATTTTTACAAAAATATCGCCAAACATTTATAGTTGGCATATGAAGGATTAGTAAGATTCGCCAAGGTTTCTACATTTTAAAATAAATTTCCATCCTTAAAATCATCCCTAGAGGAAACTTGTCAAATGAAAATGGGTCTATAGGACCAAGAGAGCAGCAGATGGTTAGGTGAGAAGGTACAAAGCCAGATTAGTTGCAAAAGGATTTCAGCAGATTCATGGGATAGATTATGATGAGACCTTTGCTCCTGTAGAAAATATGGACTCCCTTTGCTTGGCTCTAGCCATTGCAGTAGCCAAAGGATGGGAAGTCCACTAGATGGATGTGAAGAATTATTTTCTTTATGGTGACCTTTCAGAGGAGATCTACATGGATATGCCACATGGGTTCATTCATAACTCATCTTTAGAATACAGACTGAGGAAGTCTCTCTATGGCCTCAAGCAGACACCTAGAGCATGGTATGCAAAGATGGATTCTTAATTACTTTGACATGATTTTGTTAGATGTAAATCTGATTCCAATGTTTACATGTTGAGGACCACTAACTCTGTGATGATATTACTATTCTATGTTTATGATCTTATGATCACCGATAGATCTGCTTCATCCATTTCTTTGGTCAAAGATATTTTGCATGACAGGTTCTCTATGATGGACATGGGTCCACTACACTTCTTTCTTGGTTTTGAGATCAGTCAGGATGCTTTTGGCATCAAACTTTCTCAGGCCAAGTATGTTAGGGATCTACTGGATAGATTTCACATGATAGATTGTAATTCTGCACCTACACACTTCTTATATGGGATAAGACTTGAGGATGGTGGGGATACACCATTATTGGAAAACACTTTGTATCGACAGTTGGTGGGGAGTCTTTTGTATCTCACCCACACCCATCCAGATATCTCATATGTAGTAGGAGAAGTTTCCAGATACATGCAAGAACCCCATGATCTACACTGTAAGGATGTCAAGCGCATCCTCATATATGTTCAGGGAACCATGAGTTATGGGATTCACTATGCAACTGGTTGTCCATTAGATCTCATAGGATTCACAAATTCAGATTGGGCTGGTGATATCACAGATTACAAGTCCACGTCTCGGTACACTCTCAATTTGGGGTCAGGCCCAATTTGTTGGTCAAGTAAGAAGCAATCTGCCATTTCTTTATCTTTTGCAAAGGCTGAGTATAGAGGAGTAGTCAATTGTGTCATTCAAAAACTTTGGTTTCAACACTTCCTTACCAATCTTGGTATCCAGTTTCACTGTCTGACTATCATATGGTATGACAATCAGAGTACACTAATATTTTGCAGATATCTAGTACAAAAAAAATGAACCAAGCACATTGAGTTCCACATGCATTTCATCAGAGATTTAGTACATGATAGAATCATTGATTTGTAGTTATGCCCTTCCTCTGAATAGATTGTTGACATATTCACCAACACATTCACTGAGGAAAAGTTTCATACTTTGCGGGATCATCTTGTAGTGAAGGACACCGTTGCCTAGCAGCTACCTCTTCTTCTTTTGATATATTGTCCTTTGAGGGGGGTGGGGGGGGGTGGGTTCCCATGTGGTTTTCCCTCTTTCCTAATTGTTTTCCAGTGTTCATTAGTTGCATTGTACATGAGTACCTAAAATTTACTTGTAGATGGGACTCATTTTTTAGTCCATAGTTATGTTCAGGGGGATGCTAGAGATATTTCTATTTTCAACACACTAGTTCAGTGGGAGTTAACTGACTAGTTCTATTTTAGACTTTCTATTTTTACCATCACTATTATGCATGCATGAATTCCTAAGGAAAACTAACTTCTTAATTGCTTTTCTTAATTATGGAATTTTTTGCCCTATATATTAGTTTATTCCACTCATTTATTGTATCATATTGATCATGATCTATGTATCAATCATCAGCTCATTGGAGTAGTGTGAATATATTTTCTCATTCTTCCATATTGAATCTCTCTTCCTTTCTTGATAAGCTTTGTTTGTACTTGCTTTAGCTAGATCTCCTGTGTAGGTTTCCATGAAACACTGACAATTCAGATGGACTCACATATGCAGAATGAGACTTGGAAGTTCAAGGAGTCTGGGTATGAAAATGTAGATAACAAAACTTTTTTGTGCAATGTGTATATCATGGAACATGGGAGCATGAGAGTTCAATATTGCCTACCCGAGAACCCCTGATCGTAGAATCAACTAAGTATGGAACAAATTAACGGTTGGTCAGACTCATGATGTGAATTTATAGATGGATATTAGAATCCATAAGTCTGCAAACCCGGGAACCCGGGGTCTAAAAATGAAACTAAGTGTAGAACTAGAAAGGGATAGTAAGTAGAAAAAAAAAGAAAAGGGAAAAATAGGTAAGTGTAGAAGAGAGAAAATAAAGGGAAAAAAGGATTTGGGAAAATAGAAAATGGGAGTGAATTTTTCGAAGTGGGAAATGACCTCAAGAACAGGCTCCAACTATGGGACGATGTCCCCCTATGGGTTGCCAATAATCCAGGATCTCTCGTGACCAGGTGCTTCCACCCATTGCGCTATGGTGTCAGATTAAGAATATACAAACTAAAAATAAAATTATGTACAATGAGAATGAAAAAGTGCTAGGAGAAGAAACCTTTTAGATGTTTCTCGTTGACAGGAAACATTAATATTTTTCCTTTCATGTCTTGTAGAATATATGAGTTGAAGCAAAATATATTTTTGATGACATAGGGTCCGATCCAAAGTTCTTCGAACTTTTTTTGCATGGATGAATTCTCCTTGGCTTTGTTACAAAGCAGTACCAATTCTCCCTTTTGAAAGTTCTTCATAGTTGTTCTTTGATCAAAATATTTCTTGATGCTCTACTACCTATGAGAAGTTCGATTCAAGTCCTTTCTTCGTTCTTCTTACAACTTCATAAATTGATTGATCCTTTTTTGGATAGGATAAGTGTCTTCCATATCCTCAGTATTAACCACAGAGATCAATGCATTAATATCGAGGTTAATCGACATTTTTTCCTCTTTCCTATAAACCAATAGATACGGTACATCCCGGTGCTATCCTTTGGGGTTATCCTACGTGCCCATAATGCTTATGTCAGCCTCATATGCCAATTCATGTGGTTGTTATAAAAAAATTTCTTCAATATCTCCACAAGTGTTTTGTTCATGGATTCAACAAGGCCATTTCCTTGTGGATAATAATTCGACGATTGACCCATGATGATCCCATATTGTCCGAAAAACTTTGTGAACTTTGACCCAATGAAGATCGAACCATTATCTAATTTTTGGAGTGAATTTCGGATTAATCATTCCAACAACATCAATTCCCCACGGGGAAAATGGTTGTTCCACCACAATTGGTTACAAAGACATTGTAACTTTCTTCATATTTCCTGAAAAGTTGTTAACATGAAAAACATCTCCTTATTGCGGCATATGAATCCAAGAAGATTGACGACCAGTAAAATATCTCTCTGATTATTTTGTGGGTAGTTGCAGTAGTTGAAAAGTGTCCACCACATATTCCCTCATGTAATTATTTGATCAGTCCTTGAGCTTGATTCTCATCGAAGCATCTCAGCAGTATGCCATCAAAATTTCCTCAAAAGTATATCATCAATCAACACATATTGGTTCTCCTTCATATTGAGTGTCCTTCACACCTTGGAACTCATTGTAATAGGGAATTTCTCAGAAGTTAAATAGAATATGATATCTCCATACCATTCTGAATCAACTAATGGTTCCCCGACTGAGATTGAAATCATCCCATCAACTAATTCTCCATTCACAATAAGATTTAATAAACATTGTTCTTTTATTTCCTTCAAGGGTTTAATCTCGATATCATACTCTTGAATTTTCACTAACCAGTTAGCCCATTTCCCTTCTCTCAACTATTGATTTAGAATCATCATGACTGATGACAAGCAAACATAAGCTATAACATGTTGTTTTAATATATATGTTTGAAAGTGTGCCACAACTTTTACAAGAGGAAAATCCTATTTCTTGATTTCTGAATACCTCAACTCATAGTCGTGCAGAGTTTTCTCATAAAACTTATCAGGAATTATTCTTTGTTGCTATTTTTTTGAGTGAGGACGGACGTAATGACTTCCTCTGTAGAAAATGAAAAGATAATAAAATCCCTCTTAAAGTCTCGACTGATAAGGAAAGGAGAAGTGGTGATGACCCCTTTAATATTTTTGAATGCCTCCTAATTATTTGTTGTCCACTCGAACCTCTGCTCCTTTTTCAACAACAAATTGATAGGTTTTATGATGCTTGCATAATTAGGGATGAATCTTAAAACAAAATTAATTTTCCTGGAGAATGACTGGAATCCCATCTTGGATGTCGAAGGGATGAGTTCATTAATTCCTTTGACTCTTTCCAGATCTATGTAAATGCCTTCCTTGCATACAATGTGGCCCAACAACTTGCCTTGAGTCACAGCGAATAAGCATTTCTTTTGGTTCAGAGAAACGTCGTATAATATGCATCTTTCAAATACTTTTCTTAAATGATGGATGTGATCCTCCCTTTTGTTTGAATGCACTATCAAGTCGTATCGGTAGCCCTCCATAAAATTCCTATCAATCCGCTGAATGCATGATCCACATCTCTTTGGAACGTGGCTCCAACATTCTTCAAACTGAAGGGCATTCTAGCATATGGATATGTTTCCCATGGTGTGATAAATTTTTTATTTTCTCTATCTTCCTCAGCTACTATAACCTAATTATATCCAGAGAAACCATCTAACATATACATGCAGGTTGATCCAATAACTTCTTGTAGCAGAAACTCCATGTTGGGAAATGGAAAATTATCTTTTATGCTCGCTTTGCTAAGATCTTTGAAGTCAACGCACATTCGGATTTCCCCAATCTTCTTTCTGAAAATCATTGGATTTGAAAGACAATCTAAATTTATGATGGGATAGATTATCCCTTCCTTCTTCAACTTCTCCAACTCAATTTTTACCATAGGTTTCAACTTGGGATTCATCATTCTTGTTTTTTGTTTCATCGGTTTGCCTTCTTCCCTCAACGGAATGATATGTTGAAATATCATTTTATTGTAGGCCTTAAAATCATCATAGGTCCAATAAAATAGATCAATATATTATTTGAATAAGGAAATATATTGATCAACCTCTTTGGTGGTCTAATCAACTCCCAAATTGACATATTTCGGGGACTCGTCCGTTCCATTATTGACATTTCTTTTTTCTTGCACCTTTCGAATTGAAACTTGTTCAATAATATTCTTGTCATGATCGTATGTTGTAAACAAATATTTCACTTGTATGCAGTCTTTCGGGACGACAATCGAGCTATTGTCTTCTTCATCATCATCGTTTAACAAAAAAATCTCCAATTGTTCATCATTGTCAAACACTTGTAAGTACTCAATATTATCGGGCACAGATGGCCGAAAGGCCCTTTCTACTTGGAAATATGTTTTTCTTAGGACATCGTCTGGTTTTGATAATGAAGTCTCCAAGTCTAGTGAGTATGCCTTGTGATTCTTGTCCCTTGGAATGAAAGAAATATTGAAAGAGATGAAAGATTCCATCAGTTCATTAACTCTTTTGAAATATAGCTTAAGTCTTTCCTTTTTGATTTTGTACTTTTGGCTAACCTGATTGATGACCAACTCTGAATATCCAATCACAATGAGATGTTATATTTTCATTCCTTGTGTGAGGATCACCCTCTGAATCAAAGATTCATATTCTACCTCATTACTCGTGCATGGAAAGTCCAATATTACAGCGTGAGGATGCGTCATCTTATCTAGGATTATGAGAACAATTCCAACTCCATTCCAAGATTTAGAACATTCTCCATTGAATGACATTCTCCAATAGCCTTCAAAGAAACATTCTGGGCCCTCCAAGTCTTGAACTCATTCTAGGTTTTTGTTCTTCTCCATGTCCAAGATAGCATAGTTTCCAATCTAGATGTCTATGTAATATTTCGTTAATTCATTATCCTTCTTCTTGAAGGAGAAAACTTTTCTGGGTTCGCGGGGTAATTTAATCATTTCTCCCTCCTTTCTTGGTAGCTTCATACAACTGTCTTCGTTCATTATATATCCACTAATCATGGAAGTTGAATCTCTTCCCAGCAAGACCCCATATGCTGGAGGCAGGTATACCACAATAATTTTAGAAACATTGATGATATGGGGAGTTGTTGTAATCTAGGCATACAAATCCTTGATTTCCCCATATGCTGACACTTTTCTAGAATCGATGGAATATATTCTCTCGCCAGTTTCATAATACTTAGTGCAACTCATTCCTAACACTTCCATGACCTCAAGTGAAATTATATTATTTTTCGCACAAGTTTCAACTAAGCAGTTATGTAATGCAATATCATGGTTTTCAATTGAGATGTAGAAGGCTGTAATTTTACCTCTCAAATTAGCAGTTGACGAGCTCTGGTTCTATTTTGGAGTGGTAACAATGACTTTAGTTCTTTCTGATGGATCATCCAACAACTTCAAGATGTGTTTCCTCTGTTGAGGAATATTCACCACTTCCATGAAAGGAAAAGTTATCCTCAACTCACTTAATTCCTCCACAACATTATACGTCATTTGAGTTGAGATTGATGCCATGTGTTTCCTTGTAGTTCCAACTATTACCTTCTCATTTGACACTTTTTCATTTGATTTTTCCTTTTCTTTTTACTTGTCGGAGTCTCCTTTATTCTTTGGTCTATTTATGAATCCTTTTTTCTGGGTGACATTTTCTTGTCAGTTGGGATCGTTGTCGCCCTCTCCACATATATACATGGACATCTCACATCTCTCCATATGCACTGTCTCAGATCTTTCATGAGGTAAGTAATAACCTTCTTTCTCAATCAATTTCATGTCACAAACATCATACAAAACAACCACATTTGGAGTAGGCTGTCTCGGAACCCTTGGTCTCAGTGGGTCTTCAATATTCTCGAAACTGACTATGTTTTTGGGGGGTGGGGGGTTCCTTCTTTGTTAGGGAATCAACATTTTTGGGTTTGGTATATAATTATCTCCCCTTCTCAACTTGGTTATTTCGTTCTACATTTGTTTGATGGTTCTATTCATCTACGCAATCTCAATTCTTTTCTCTGTTTCACGTGCCACCACAGGATCAACTTTTACATCAGGTATGGTTCCTTTAAAAAATCCTCCTCTTACTATTTTATTCTGAGCCTCTCGAGGTTTAAAATATTTGTTCTTTATCGAGATGGAATCTCTTTTATTATAAATATTGAATTCTCGCATATTCCTTTGTACTCTTCCCAGTATAATGTTAGGGTCAGTTCTTGTTTCAATGATAATTTCTTCCATCTCAGTGGACTTAGTCATTGCTTCCTCCAAAGTATCCATTTGGGATGTTCTAATGGAATATTTTACATTCAGTGGAATTACATTCTTATAAAAACCGAGAATGACTAGGTCATTTGGTCTTTTGTCTTCTAGGATTCTACTCAAGGTCTTATTGAACCTAAGATTAAAATCTCGTATACTTTCATTCTTTCTCAACCTAATCTAGGTGAAGTCTGTGAGGAGGGTATGGTAGGCAATTGGGGGGGGAAACATAGTTAGGAACATATCTTTGATGTTGTTAAACAAGTGAATGGATCTACTGGGAAATGTTGTATACCATTCATAAGCTCTTTTTGATAAATTTTGCAGAAACAAACTCGCCATGACATCATCATATTCGACTCGGTGAAAGTCACAAACATCAAGGAATCAGTGCAGATACCTCTTTGCATCTATTGTCCCATCTCCAAAAAATTCCTTTAAGGTGCCCTTAGGGAGAACTAGGAGTTCATTTTGTTCGCCTATGATATTAAGAGGGGAATCTCTTACCCTCCTTCGATTTCCAAGCCCTAGGATTCCTTGGTTTCTTGTGGCATATATTTGTCCTCCTTGTCTCTCTTCATGATTCTTGATTCAGGGTTGTTCATCTATCATTTCCATTTTTGAGGAGGTTTCAGGATAAAAATTTTCACTTCTAAGGAAAAAGAGTTTCTTACTTTTACTTCTGGTAATGGGTCCCTTGTATTCGTCTAGCTTCAATATTAACCTTGTTCTTGTGTTTCTCTAGCCAATATTTGGTTTCTTCAATCTTATCATTCTTCTCTCCTTTGTCTTCGAAGGATTTCTCTTTCTTCTTCATGGACTAAGATCTTCCAGGAACCTTCTAATTCTTCTCAAGTTTGAGATATTGATATTACCAGATTATACAAGTGGTGCAAAATGCTTTGTTGATTATTCAATCCAATTTCTAAATGGGGCTGATTACCCTGAGATAAAGTCATATATTCTTTAAAAATGATGGGCTAGTTTCTGAATTTTCAGTTCATGTCCCTATTATGGTCACCAAAAATGTTAACGCTTGAATCTATTAGGACCAAAATGACAACCTCATGAGGATTCAAATCCTCCTGCGTTTTCTAGAGGTGGTATTCCTTTGTTTGAGAATTTTAAAATGTGGGACTTTTATAGAAGTTTGTCAAAGGAAAGTAAAACAGATATAAAATAAAATGGAAAATGTTTTTGTTTTATTTTCCTTTAAAAAAAGAGTTCCTGAAAATGGGCCAGGAAACACATACATTCATACATTTAATGAAAGTAAACAAAATTTCCTCACATCCATCATAGTAGGGATAAAGATTTTTTATCACATAAAAATTAAAAGAAAAGGATCTGCATGAATAAGAGAGATTTGGCAGAGTGATACATGGGAAGCTCAAATGAAGATAACAATAGATAAAACTCAAATACTTTATGTTCAAAAAAACAGGGTCACAAAGTATAGTCAATATTGTTCCCAAAATAACTCTCTTGGAATTTCTAAAAATATATAGTTCAATACATATTCTATGAAATTAAAATGTGTTTGTCATAATGACTGGGATTCGGGCTCCTACAGACCATAAAGAAAATATGTATAATAATGAAGTTCGTAGAAAGAAGAAAGTGGGTGGTAGAAGATACCAAGACCTCGTAAGAAGAAAAAGGAAATTATCAGTCTTTGATTAAACATTTATATTTAAAGAGGTGGACTAACTCGATCAAGATGTTGATAAAGACATAAATATGTGATCAGTATGAACTTACTATGATGGTATCTCATGGTTTGTCACTTTCTCGCTGATGTCCTTTCATGCCTTTCCTTGACAGTTACAGGAACTGTCTCAATCATCCTTTTCCTTTCATTGGTAAGTTTGTCGGCAACCTTTTTAAACCACTCCTCGATGTAGCTCCTTATTGGCGCCACGTTGATTTCGTGTCGGATTTTTATATTGAAGAGATTGCCTTCCAAGTCCCTTAGATCAATAGAAATATTTCACAAAACTTCTTCAATATCTTGATTTTTAATTGAATAATCGACTAGCAAGTTTTCCATGTCATCTTCACTATACTCAAGAATCTAGTAGAATTTTTCAAATGATAACCCATTAAAGATTTCAACTTGTTCGTCAAATGCTTGCTTGGTTAAGAAGAACAAGATGAGTATCAATTTTGGGTCTTGGACCTTATTGGTGCTCCCAGCTATATCTATCTCAGTCAACCTTTTGAATAATTCGTCTCTTCTGGTTATGGCCTGGAAGCATGCTTGAACAATAATATTTAGTTTTTTAACCTTTAACTTCCAACATGCGTTTAATTGTTTTATCCGATTTGGATAAGGGATATCCTCCTCTCTTATTCTAAACTTTGTCATATTGGTAACATTAAAACCAAATGGTACAACCACATTGAGGAAGAAAGCTTCCTCGTTTTTCAAATCTTCTTGTAGATATTCATGAAAAGCATGCTCTCTTGTTCCAAAAGAGACGACACTCTTTGACATATCCCAAGCATCTGTAATTAATTACATTCTTTTTGTGATATTATTCTCCACATAGCCCCGGGCTGATGTGAGAAGGTTTGTTGATCCTTTTAATTTTTCCACAGGTGTGGTAGGCCCGATCATTGGTAAAGGACTAGCAAGTACTGGAAGAGGCATTAAATCTTCCTCCAATTCTTTGATTCACTCCTTTAACCTGACATTTTCTGCTTCAAGGCCTCCAATAGAATTATCTAGAGCATCTCCAGTTGCTCAATGGATTTGGGAAATTTGGGAAGGTCACATGTTCCATAGGTTAATATCTAAACGAGATTTCTCCTTTTTATTTTTTACATATATTTTCTCAATAGTCAAATTTTTGGACTCTCTGTCGAAAACAACGCTCTGAAATACAAAAGACAATTCTTCATCGAAGGTCTCGGTCTCAATTATTTCCTTCTGAGGGTTCTAGTGAGAATTGTTCTCTAGCTGGTTAACATTGGGGAACACTTTTTCGATGTCAATTTTGAGTTCCATATATTCAAGGGAGAGGTTGTGGATGTCACTTTCACCTCGAGGTCCCTCTTCTTCTTGCACAATGTTTTTTTTTTTTCCTCAAGGGAAGTTTGTGAGAAATTTTAATTTTTCCTGAAGGAGGGTTCTTATGTCCTCCTCCTCTGGAAGAACTGTGGGTTACTTTCTTAATTTGGTGGGTCATTCGAGCATTGATCCGATATGTTGTACTCTTTGGAGTGTCAATCAGGGATTGGGCATTTTTCTCACCTAGAACATTTCCTCTGTTATTGTATGACTCATTGGTGTTGAGTATCATTTCTAGGTTGTTGGTGTCACTAAAGGGAGTGCCTAAGACATTTTCTCTGTCTTCATTCAGAATAGAATTAATGAAAGAATTGTTGAAACCAATGGCTAATAGATGTTCTACAAAAATACCACTAGGGTCAAACCCTTTTACTTTTTCATCATATTTTAAATTTAGGCTGTGGAAGTGGCCCGTGAATTCATCAATCTTGTTCATATTTATGAATATGAAATCCCCAACTTTCCAAGGTAGAGGTATGAATTGATTTTTTCTCTTTTCATGGAAAAATGAAACCATTAGTTGTACTCCCTTGCTAAACATTTTTCCATATATGTGGCACAGAAGGTAGGAAGGATTTTCCTTGGACCCAAAAATTATTATAACATTATAATTATCCATTTTTTCTAGTGTCACCTTCCTATCCAAAAACTTACTTGTCTGGTCAGACATCCAGGCAGCGTCCTTTCCAAACAACAAATCTTTAAAACTGAGAAACAATCATTAAAAACTTCATAAAAATCTTGGGAGGGCTTGTGCCTCCAGAATGTTTGATACCAGAAGGTTACTAGGTCGAATTCACAGTTTACCTTCTTACACACAGATAATCTCGGGAATCGATAACAATGCGCTATTGCCAAAACCAAATAAGATGACATAAATATTTTCTTCTCCTTCTTGTATTGTGACAATTGGGAAGAGATTTTAATGGAAATCAACTTAACCCAATCGAAGATGGCCTATTCTTTGACCATAAAATATAGAATGTAAAGGATCATATTGGAGATGTTGGTTGTAGTTTTGTATCCTATTATCCTCGTAAAAAGCCATGAAATTTCATGGAAGGTATTTTTAAATGAGCCAACCTGCAATCTTGTGATGTCCTTGGGGACGGTCGCTAGGTTCTCTAGGAATTCAGGTAAGATTTCCAGTCCACTATCATGCTTATTTAAGAACTCCCTGCAATCTTATCTCTTAAAGGTGAGCATTAGATCGAGAAGTATCAACATATTACAGAATATCTGAGGTGATAGAAAGACTAGGGAATGGTCCCGCAACTAAATGATTCACTGTATTAGAATATATCTGTCAGTGCAACAGGTGACTAACTCCTTACATTCAAAGACTTTTGAGACACAACTTGTGCACGCAATTCTAGACATCCAGATTACTTCCTTATGGGAAGAAGGGGATGAGTAGTAGGAATATGCTATTGACCACTTAAAACACTAATCCTCGTGGCTGAAAATATTCAATGTATCTCAACAGAATTGTTGTCGAGTTGCTTCCATAATTTGATGAGAACATTCCCTTGCTCCAAATTAAGTTGAAGATAGATGCGAGAGGGGGATAATATAATCCTTTGTAAGTCCTGATTAAATGTTTTTTAATAGGAGATCTCCTCGAGCCTTTCACTTATTAATGACCATCCTTTCGAACTTGTATGGTAAGTTTTTAGCATTAAAAGCATAGTAAATGTGCATTGGGAAGGGCGTGAGGGTGGTAGGGATGGATGAGAGAAAAATATGATTTGATATTTGTTTTGTATCCGAGAACCCGCGATCTCGTGAGTCCGCGATGATATAAGGTGAGAAATCGGCTAAGTATGGAATAGACCAACGATTGGATAGACTCACGTAGGCAGAATGAGACTTGGTAGTTATGCGAGTCCAGGGATCAAAATGTAGATCACAAAACCTTTTGGTTCAATGTGTATATCACGGAACATGGGAGCATGAGAGTTCAGTCGTGCATACCCAAGAACCCACAATCATAGAATCGACTAAGTATGGAACAACTCGGCGGTTAGTCAGACTCATGATGTGAAGTTATATATGGAGATGAGAAATCGTAAGTCTGCCAACTCGAGAACCCGTAGTTTGAAAATGCGACTAAGTGTAGAACAAGAAAGGAATAGTAAAGGGAAAAAAAGAAAACGGAAAAATAGGTAAGTGTAGAAGAGGGAAAAGAAAGAGAGAAAAGGATTTGGGAAAATAGAAAAGTGGAGGCAATTTTCAGAAGTCGGAAATGATCTCAACAATAAATTTTGGCATTTCATCTCCTAGGGTTAGGTTTTTGGATGTCTAGGGTTTTGGCATTCCTGTTTAACATAAAAAATGCCTTAAGAGACTCAGTATAATCATATTCTTGTGAATGAGCGTATCCATCACATATCTTCTCACAAATAAAACTGCCATCATTCTAGCGAGTCTTGCACTCTATATTTTTATAGTCTCTTTACAATTCTTTCATTAATAGAAATCAAGTATTGTTGTATTTCTTTGTTTCTGGAAATTTTCATGAGTGTTTCATTGTAATATCTCTGCTTTCATTTCGTTGTGAACATAATCTGGATCAGTGGTATCAGAGCAAGATGTTCTTGATCATGTTTTAGTGCATGTCCCCAACGAGGTCCGAGTATAGCCAATTGGGTCTTAAGTTTCTCTCTCTTGAGGAAAAGAATTCTCACACACCCAAGAAAACCTCGATGGAGGCATAAAATAAAGACGATGGAGTAGAATATTATATTAACCTATTGCTTGAGAAATCTCTCACGCGACGGGGGGACAAAATGATGGAGAATTTTGCACACATTCTTCAATGCTTGTCGATAGCAATAAATACATCTTCATTAAGCTGTCATTTTGGAGGAACCTCTCCCTTCAAGGTACAATTTAATTTTTATATTCCCATATTTGAAGGTTAGATAGATGTGGATGCCCTAGAAAAATGGTTAAATCTATTAGAAGGTTATTTCTTTGTTCAAAATTTTTTTGACAAGGAAAATATCACCTTCGCACTCCTCAAGGCTCTCCCCCATGTCAAACATTTGTGGGAAACTTACTAGGAGAATAGTTCCACAAAGACATCTAGAATATATGAGAATGAGCCCACTTGGGATTTTTTTGTGGATGCGGTCAAAGAACAATACTATCATGGTTATAACTATGAAGACTAGTACATGAGATGGACCGCACTACAGAAAGAGAAGAGCCTAATAGTGTCATAGTTCACAAATACATTCCATACATTGCACACCAAGCTGGGTATCAAAGACTCCGAGCAACATCTAGTTCTGAAATATCATGGGGCTCTACATAGGTACATACAAACCGAAATAGATCTCCTAAATATATCATCATTGGGAGCTTCCTATCGATACGATCTCAAAATCAAGAATAAATTTAGGCATCAGAACAAATGGGAATTCAGACATGAAAATATGGAACAACCAAAGCACGGTAAATATGACCGTAACCAATAGCCTCTAGACAACCAATCCAAGACACGAGACAAAAATGGTAAAGGGAAGATGAAGAATGGCACTGGGAACTGGTGTGAATTCAACAAAATCCCCTGGCACAACATCGATGAATTTCACTTGAAACCCTCATTAGTGGTTGAGGTCAAAGACATGGAGATGAACCTTGATTCAGAATCTGATCCAGAAAATATTAAAAATAGACAGATCATCGACACAGACCCCACTACAACTATCACAACCTTAATAATTCAATCAGAAGAATCAGTAGATCCTGAATAAGGGGAGCACCTCTTCCCTTCATAGATGTGGTCAAAGGGGACCCCATTGTATTTCATTGTTGATAATGACAACCATAAGAAAATCATCTCATAAAATCCTATCAAATAGTTGGGGTTGTCAAAAACACCACACCTACAGCCATAGAACATTGGGTGTCTTCACCAAGGAGGAGATATTCGTGTCAGCCAACAGTGTTACATGTCCTATGGCATCCAACCCTTAAAGGAAAAGGTAGTGTGTGATGTTTTCCCTCTTGATGTCTTTGATGTGGTTTTGGGCCAACCATATATGTGGAGATCTCATGTTGTCTATGAGTCTAGAACCCGTAGTGTCATTATTACTATGGGAAGTCAGCTTTGTCAGATACCAGAGGTAGTTTCGACTACTTCTCCACCAAAAAAATGCCACAAGGTAATATCTTATATTGCAAAATTCATCCTCTTCACATTCTATTCAAAGGATGAACATAAGACCACTGCAACCACTACAGTCTCAACACCTTCTATCCAACAAGAAAATATTGTTTCTTCACCTACAATGGTGCCTACACAATGCCCCATCAAACCTAGCGACAACATATTGGTGGAGCATATTCAACCCCACAAACAACCGTTTTGGGACAGTCTTCCACAAACCAAGCAACAAAATTTCTCCAACAAAGCACACAAATCACCAAGATTCAGATTCATAACATGCTTTCCCCTCTTCCCTGGGCACTCAACGCAATGGATACCATTGCTTCCTAAGGGTGGAGGATTGATCCAGGTGGATATTGGTGGCCACCCACCTGTTTCAACTTTCTCATTTTTATAGTTTTTAGTTCAACACATTCTTTTGTACTTATTCATAATGGTGGGTTCTACACTTTAGGGGATGTTTGAATCCCTACACATCTTCCAGGTGGATACCGGTGGCCTCCGACCTAATCCAACTTGCTTATTTTGTATGTTTTCATGTCAGCACATATTGATGTGCTTCCATGGACATTTTGGGGCCCTTAACAGTGTTATTTTGGCTCACCATAGTCAAACTATAGACTGAGTCAAAGTTTGATGGCGTACTATGTATTTCTCGAAAATACCTTTCCAGTGGGCTATCACATGCCTAAAACGAAGATCATATGCAAAAGTTACAATCCCGAGAATTTAATGTACTAATTTACCCAAACGGGGCCCACATGACTTTTGGTGTTTCATCTCCTAGGGTTAGGTTTTTGGATGTCTAGGGTTTTGTGATGCATCCCCCTCCCCTCCTGGGGTTTTGTGACCTCTCGATCTAGGATATTTATTTTCTCTGATCCAGATCGACTCTTCAGGTTCCTCTATGAACCCAAATCAACTATACATAGGCCCCTTTTTCCTTTTGTGTGCAAGGTCCTGTTAGACCCACCTAGTTTCTATAGTCATGATTTGACCATTATCAATATGCCCATCGATCAAGGGTTCACAATGATTTTGGGCCACCAATGTTCTCACCCTTTACGGAAGAACCATGTCCCCGCAATCTGAAAGTGCTCACCCGATCTCCTTTTGATCATTCTCGTTGATATCATGTCCCAATGAGATCAACAACTTTAGTGCATTACAGCCTGTGAACTAGTGTGTTCACTAATTTCACCTCTTCTCCCTGCAATGATTCCCTATTGTCGATTTCCCTTCTCAGATCGACGACCCTAATTTACTTCAGGTTTATGGCCTTCAAAAATCTCAATTTCTCATGCTCAACAAGCTCCTTTTGATAAACCCCTTCTTCACATGTGTCCTTGGGTTGTGTCCTTACACAAACACGTGATTGTGGGTGCGGGCAAGAGTGGTTTGAGACCATCCTGCTTTTCTCCCTGCAATTCACCTCCAGCTGCCACATATCCTTTTCCCAATACCATGGTTCCGATTGTGGCCTGCTCTCATATTTTTAATGTCTGAGCAATTCTTGTCCCGACAATGCTATGGGATTTTCGATCTCATGATCTTGAAGATACTTCCCAACTGATAGTTCAGATATGCGCCTTTCAATTCTAGGGACTAGATCTATCCCTCCTAGATCAATGGATGAGATCTATTTGCGATTTCAAACTTTGGGGTTTTGAAATATCAAACCCTTCCTTTTTTCATACTTTAATCTTTTAGAGCTAATGATTTGCTGACACCTATCATCCAAAATCAATGGTTGCGCTCCCGCTTCAGGAATTTGGCCTCTCAACTAGATCAACAGTCCTACGAATCCCTTCTCGACCAATGATCAAGATCTTCTCGGGGTCTTCGGACCTTTCCTTCTCTGCTTTCTTCTGGAGTTCTCAATATGGTATCGCGTGTCCACCTTCACATCGACGACTCTCATCACTTTGGATTTTCGAAATTCGGAAATATCAAATCTTAACTCTCACCTTCCCCAATGGATTTTATCTAGAGTTGATAATCCAATGATGTGTGTCCTCTTGATATGATGATCGAGGATTACTTCGGGTCTTCAGATTTTGGAAGTTTCAACTTTTAACCAAAACTCAAATGTAACTTACCTTAAGCTTGCGATATTTTGCCACGTGTCCCTCTGTATCTAACGGTCCAAACCTCTTCAGCTCTTCGGGCTTCAACAATCTCATTTCTCAACCTCAATGATGGAAGGTCCCTGCTCACTTTTGGACTTCGAGACTTTGACAAGTCAATCCTCCTATGCACACAAGAGTTGAAGCTCATGTACTTACCTTCAGATCCAATGGTTGTTGGTCCTTCGCACTCAGATCCAACGGATTGGGTCTGTTCCTCTCCTTTGTGCTTCCTTTGTTCATTGGACGAGGAGCTAAGAGTCTGATCTCCCTTCCACAACCGATATGACGACTGTTGTTTCTCCTCCTCCTGATCTTTTGATTTCTTCTGCCTTGGAAGATTTATGTAAGTGTTCAAAGGTTTCGACCTTTGACCTTTCTCCTGTGGACCCGACTATTTGAATCTCTATTATGCTTTTGAAAGCATTATCTCTTCTAATATTTTGGACTTATAATAAGTTTGTCTCATACACACTCCTTGTGTTATCTCTTCTGAGCTTGATCTCCTCCAAGATTTCAATCTCCCACGCACTCCTTGCGTTTTTGGGATTTCGTCAAAATCAGATCCGAAGGATTTCTTGAAAATAAATTATTCTCACCCTCCTTGATTTCCCCTCGCTCGATGCACACCTTACAGAGCTTCTCCTTACAGAGTGCTCAATAACTCCATCTATTTATGAACTCAACATAGAGTTCTTTCTGTGCACTCCTTGGACTTCTGCTGATGAAGTTTCAACAATATCTCTCCTGAGATTTCCTGAGGTTAACTCACCTCTGTCACGCATGCCTTGCGGACAATGTGCACTCCTTGCACTCGAAACTCGAAGAAGAGAAACAATTGAAACTCATTCGATACTTCACCAATTCATACAATAAAAACATGAATGGCATATAAAATCATAACAATGAACACAAATATATAAAAACACTATATGTAGGAAGAACAACTTTTTTATTATCTCTGTGTGTCTACACATATGTTTACAAAAACTGGACTTCAACAAAGTCTTAGTTCTCTCAAGTTCTCTTAATATAACTCTCTCCTGAGTTCTGCTTCTGCTATCATAACTTTCTCGAGTTATTCTTCTAATACCTCTATGAATCCTCCTTGCTCTCCTAATGAAATCTGATACAAGATCTCTTTACAAAAGAGGGGCTTTGCGAGTTTGTCCTCTCTCACCTAACCTCATCTATTACATTGAAGTTTCATAAATTTCCATCTAGTCTGAATTGAACCTAGAGCCATCAACCTGTCATCCATTAAAGGTGGACTTATCTTCTTCCTGTTTAGAGATATGGCTTGGTTTTCACTAAATCTTACAACATGGACCCGTATAGGATCATATTTTGAATCTAAAAATGGAAGGGTTAATGCCTCTCCCTCTCTGAAATGCATGTTTATGTGCTGGTGTGTTGTTGAGGTGGAGCGATGCTCCTACATAATACTCCACTACTGGGAAAATCATGAGCTCCTGCTCATGAGCTCCTCTTCTAGTGTGTTGAAATCCTCCTGGATCCCAAACTCTCCCTTGGAGTTTTCCTCTTTCTCCTCTCCATTTATTTTGTTGTTGTTGATGCTGCTTCTTCTTCTGTTTCTTCCCTTCTACTATGGTAGGCTCTCTTCTTTTCATCTCCCCTTTTTTGACTGATTCTTCTAACCTCAACATCAGCTTCCCAATCTCCTCTATCACCCTGTCTAGTTATTCCAGTGGTTGGCTCTTCTTATGTAGTCTTCTTAGCTGCACTTCCTTATTAGTGGGTAGATCATCTTGATCCACCATGCCATTTTCTTCTCTTGTGGCATTAGCTTGACACTCTACTGCAGACTCTAGTTCCATAGTCTCAACATCGAGCTATTGCTCAGATTCCTCCTCTAACACATCTCTTTCTTCTTTCATCTCCTCTGCTGGTACATCCCCAACTTCTTCCAATTTCTTTCCTGGATGGTATGGTCCTCCATTTGCTTCCAACTTGACCTATCAGATGTGCAATATTTTCACCATTACCCTTCTTTGTATGGATTCCAATTCATCATACATATCAACAAAATACATGCTCTATATTTCCTCCTCTGCTGCAGACTCCAATGCTGCAATCATCTCCGGTTTAGCTTCCTGGCTGAAAATTTTGAGCAATTATGTTGAATTCTCTTCTCCTGAAATTTGCATGACTATCTTTGGGTAGCCATCTGTTGGTTCTATATTTTCCAACCAATCCTCCAACATCCTCAATTATATCTCCCATGGTTTGAGCATCTCAGTTGTGTGCTCCTCTTCCTCTTATTCTTTGGCATATTATGATATATGCTCCTTCATCATGACAATCATTGTTGGTTGTCCTTCCTCTGCTACTACACTTTCGTCATGTGCACTGCCCTTCACTTGGTTGTTTGGTAGGAATTTTTTGATCTCTCTAATAATCAAAATGCTCCTCTGATCCTCCTCCTGGATGGTGATAGTTTCTAACTTTTCATCATATTCTCTCACATGTTCTACAAATCCACATGAACCTTCATCCATCAACACTCCTTGCTGGCATCAACTCAATTCACTTCTGAGCTCCTAAGACTTTCTGATAGTCTCACCTTCCTTCCCTTACCCACCTCATAGTCTATGAGATTAATTGATCCCATGTCATTACCCACCTGACAACTTGAACTTTCAGCACTGCTCCTATGGAAGCATACGAGACCTCCACTTGATATCTTTCCATTGCCACTTGAAAGTCTAATTCTTCCCTCTTGGTAGTTCCTGAGATCCTAACTGATCTCTTCTCCTCATCATCGTTGAGACTCTTCCTAGCTTCTGGCTCATAGGTGTGAACCATCTCCTCTTCACCTCTGAGGCCCTTAACATACCTCAACCACACTCTCAACATCCTTTGTTGTTCTCTAGCCAACGATTTCTAAACAAGCCATTTCACCTTCTTCTTCATGGGCCATTCATAAACCCAATGCATTTTAGCATTCTACTACATTTTAAATCACTACTACTTTTGGGTTAAATTCCGACGGCTCCTTCGATGCAATTGCCACTTTCTATAGTTGGAAGACCGACAAACCTCGTACCCCCTCAAACGTCATTTCACATGACGTCGTTTTTTCGACAACCTAGTTTTCGTCTGTATTGCGACATTTCAAATGTGGCAAGAGAGACGTTGCAAACGTGGCAAGACTGACATTTCAAACGTGGCAAGAGAGACATTGCAAATGTGGCAAGACCGACGTTTCAAATGTGGCAAGAGAGACATTGCAAATGTGTCCAGACCGACATTTCAAACGTGGCAAGTGAGACGTTGCAAACGTGTCAAGTGAGACGTTTCAGACGTGGCAAGAGAGACGCTTCAAAGGTGGAAAGACCGACGTTTCAAATGTGGCAAGTGAGACGTTGCAAATGTGGCAAGTGAGATGTTTTAGACGTGGCAAGAGAGACGCTTCAAAGGTGGCAAGACTGACGTTTCAAATGTGGCAAGTGAGACATTTCAGACGTCTGAAACGTGGCAATAGAGACATCTAGAATGTGGCAAGACCGACGTCTGAAGGTGGCAAGTTCTCGTCTAGAACGTGGGAAGAGAGACGTTAAGAGGTATCATCTCTGATGTGGTTGCTATGGGAGCGACACTCCAAAATGTCACAATAGCGACCTTCTTGTAGGTATTTAAAAAAAAATACAATATCAGTACTAAGAGGGACAGGTACATTAACCTTTGCTAAGATACTAGCCATATCAATATTTAAATCTATATCATCGGTCTATATTTAAGAAACTCAGATTTTTTTATTAACAATTTATCCTCTTAGTTTATGTATCCATTAGATACAGTGTTCTTAACACTTTCATATCTCTGTAGCCACTAGGTGGCATTGGTTCTTTTATTTCAATCTTAAATAATGACCTAAGATTTTTTTGCTAATATTTAGATAAGACTATAACATTTGATTGTAATTCCATGGTTGCTGGTGTGCAGAGATGTTTTTTGGGGTCTATAATTTACGAGTCAGAGAGAGAATAGTCTCTATTAGAGACATCTTATGTTGTTCACCTGCTTTAGTGTGGGCAAGAGAATAATCACAACATCACATATGAAAGATAACATAAGTAGAAAAATATTTCAATATACAAGGAGACATGCTTTTCCCTCCATTGAAAAGAACCATTTGAGTAGGTAAAATGTTAATAACTGCAAAAGAAAAGGCCAATTTTCCCTCCATCGAAGGGAATCATTTCATTGGGTAACACCTCATATCAACATAAGTGAAAAGCTAAATTGGACATTGCCAACCAACTATTAAAAGCCAATAGCACCACTAGAATCCAAAGAATTTAGGGAAGCTTCATCAAGCAAAAAGTAAAAACGAACAATCTTTGAATCCAACCCCTATATATTCCAAAGCCAAACTCC
>JASDQU010011296.1:142909-163515 GCA_032191745.1 Picea mariana
CTGAAGTGAAAGTCTCTAAATCAGATGTGGATTCTGACTTTGAGATAGAACCAGAAAGGGGAATATAGATCATTGACGTGGAACCCAGTGCCACCGTTGCTACCACCAAGCTCTAGCTTGGTGAACTAGACGAGCCAGAAGAAGGAGAGCGCCTCTTCCATTCAGAGATGTGGGTAAAAGGCACCCCGCTGCACTTCATCATTGATAGTGGTAGCCAGAAGAACCTCATCTCATCAGAGGTTGTCAAGTGGCTTTCCCTGCCAACAACGTCGCACTCACATCCCTACACCATTGGATGGCTCCACCAAGGAAGCGATCTCCACAATAGCCAACAGTGATGACTGTTGTATGACATCAAGCCCTTCAAAGAAGAGGTATTGTGTGATGTTGCACCTCTCGAAATTTGTGATGTTCTTTGGGCCAACCTTATTTATGGAAACATCATGCTGTATATGAGTCTAGGCCTCGTAGTGTTATTATTACTTTGAACAGGAAATTGTACAGGATACCCGAGGTAGTCCCACCTAGTGCTATTTCCCTGATCTCTTCTAAGCAATGCAGGAAGGTCATCTCTCAGACGGGGAAGTTTGACTTTGTCATGATTCGCTCTCAGAATAAGTGAAAGATTGCAACCACATTAAGGGTCTCTGCAACCGACCTCTCCATACAATAGAAGTAAGTAGATAAGGTCATGGAAGAATACTCAGATATATTCTCCTCACCTATAGGGTTACCTCTGCACTGCTAGGTCAAGCACCCCATCGATCTGACCCCCGGCGTACCGCTACCCAATGGGCCAGTCTATCATCGCTCTTTGTTAGAGAATGAGGAGATCAAGCAACAGTTCCAAGAACTGCTCCATAAGGGGCACATCTACCCCAGCTCATTGGAGCCCAATCATGCTGGTACAGAAGAAAGATGGAACCTGACGACTCTGTATTGATTACCAAGCTCTGAATAAAATCACCGTTAGAAACTGGTACCCGATTCCCCGAATTGATGACCTCTTTGATCAACTCACGGGGGCCAAATACTTCAGTAAGATTGATCTGAATTCTGGCTACCACCAGGTCCCGATAGAATAGACATATGTATGGAAGACTACCTTCAAGTCAAAGGAAGGACTTTTTGAATGGTTGGTCATGCCCTTTGATTTGACAAATGCTCCAACCACTTTCATGAGGATGATGGACGATATCTTGTGACCATTTACCAATACTTTTGTAGTGGTGTATCTGGATGACATTATAATTTACAGCAAGACTTGGGCCGAACACTTGCAGCATATTCAGTAGGTTATGCACACCCTGCGACAGCATAAGCTATACGTCAACCTAGAAAAATGCTCCTTCGGCATGGACAAGGTCCATTACCTGGGCTACATCATTGATCAGCGTGGCATACATGTGGATCCAACGAAGTTCCAAGTCATCCGTGGCTGGCCAGCCCCAACAACACTCACTGAGCTTCGAAGCTTCTTGGGACTTGCTAATTTCTACCACAGGTTCGTGTTGGGTTTGTCCCATATTGCATGGGCCCTCATCCAAATAAATAGGGGTGGTGGTAAGGTGAAATTTGAATGGGTATGGTCCCAACAACAAGTGTTCGATGATTTGAAGCAACGCTTGTGCTCAGCCCCAATACTTTCACTACCAGACCTGGAACATCTCTTTGAGATCGAGACATATTCTTCAAACTATGTTGTGGGCGTCATTCTCACTCAGCATGGCCACCCCGTGGCCTATCATAGTGAGACACTGTCAGATACTATCTGTAAGTACCCTAGTTATGACAAAGAAATGTACTCCATTGTGCAAGCATGATGCCAGTGGAGACATTAAATTCTTGGGAAGGAGACAGTCATCCACACTGATCATAAGCCACTGCAGTTCATGCAGACATAAGGAAAATTGCAGAATGACTGCCATCAAAAGTGGTCCACATACTTGCAGTAATTCCACCTCAACATCAAGTATAAAACAGGAAGCACCAATCACATCACTGATTGCCTTAGCAGACCGCTAGTCACAACACTCAACACAGTGCTACTCTCTTGCGGCCATGAGACATCTGGATGGACCCAACTCTATGAGACAGACCCTGACTTTTCCACCACCTACCAAATGTTGGGTGCAAATGCAGTTTTCGATAATTTCCATCTTCAGGATGGGTTATTATGTCGTTTGGGCCATATCTGTGTTCCATCAAGTGAGCGAGTGAAGCTAATCTGGGAAGCCCACTACAGTCGGGTGGCAGGACACTTCGACGTCGAAAAGATAGTGGCGATGCTACAAAAACATTTCTACTAGCCGAAACTTCGATAGGAGGTCGACAAGTATATCACGTCCTGCACTGCCTATGCTATTGCCAAACCGACCACTAAGAAACAGGGCCTGTACACCCCTCTTCCTACTTTTGACAGGCCATGGGAATCCATCTCAATGGACTACATGTTGGGCCTCCCATTCACCAAGCAGGGAAATGACTTTGTTTTTGTGGTTGTTGATCGCTTTTCTAAGATGGCGATTATGGTTTCCTGCAAGAAGAGCATCACAACAGAGGCCACTGCCAAGCTATTCTTTGAACGAGTCTAGGTACATTTTGGAATCCCACAAAGCATTGTCTCATATAAGGATAGTTGATTTCTACGTACATTCTGGTTGAGCCTCTGGTCACTGCTGGACACCAAGCTCACCAAATCCATGGCCTTCCACCCCTAGACAGATGGCCAAACCGAGGTTGTAAATCGAATGATTGTGCATATCCTTCGCATGTATAATTCAAAGCATCTTCTCACATGGGATGAGATCCTTCCCTATGTCAAACATAGATACAACTGAGCCTTGCATAGTTCAACCAGACACAATCTCTTTCAAGTGGGGTTGGGATTCCAACCATTGGGTCCCATAGATGTTGCACTTCCCCTTGCAGTCACCTCGACTGACTCATATCCTGCTCCAACTGAAGCCGACAAAGCCACTCCGTTCATTTAGCAGATCCAACACATTTTCCAATAGGTTCATGATATCCTACAAAATTCCAATGACAAGTACAAATAGTGCCATGATCAACATCAGGTGCCACATAAGTTTTAGGTGGATGACAACGTTTGGTTGCACTTGTAGAAAGAACGCTTTACAGGACCCCATCAGAAGCTTCACCCACTTCGTTATGGACCGTACACTATCACCAAGGCTATGGGGGATAATTATTTTGAGCTCAGCATTCCTCTTTTCCTTGGCCTACACCTAGTGTTCAATGTGGATCTCCTTCGCCCTTATTTCCCACCATTATTGGACACCTCAGAAGTAGGAGAACAACTGACAACAATAGAGCTCAACCCCGATTGCATACAACAGGCATCCAATGATCAGATTGTGGATATACATATCAAGGGCACTTGACAACAAGGGATCCAACTTTATCGAGTTGTCAAAGCAGGGTAGCTCCTGCACCAAGGCAAGTGGCTCACCCGGGGCCAAATTCAACAGAAATTTCCTCATCTAATGGGGGACCTCAATGCAATGGAGACCATTTCTTCCTAAGGAGGGAGGATTGATCTATATGGATATCGGTGGCCACCCACCTTTTCCAACTGGCTCAAAACAGTTTTTTGACAAATTTGGCAATTTACTATTTTTAGCAGTTTTAACTTTCGAGGTCATTTTGAGGGCCTAAATGAAGGTTTTTTTGGTATCAATCTCCTCAATTATATCCAAAGGAATGATTGAGAATCCAAAATGAATCTCCTCAATGATACCTTTCCAACGGGCTGTCACACGCCTAAAACAGAGATCGTATGCAAAAGTTACAACCCCAAGAAGTTGATGTACTAACTTACCCAAACGGGGGGCCCACATGTCTTTTGGCACTTCATCTCCTAGGGTTAGGTTTTTGGATGTATAGTGTTTTTGGAATTCTTTATTATTGTAAAAGGGCCTTCAGAGCCTCATTTTAACCTACTTCTTGCGAATGCGCGCTGCCATCAAATCTCTTCTCAGAGATAAGCCGCCACCATTCCAACAAGCTTGTTTCTGCTGCATTTTACAGTTTCAGCTTATTTTGTTATTGAATAGAAAACTAGTTTTATTGTATCTCTATTATTTTGTGTTAAGAACCTATTAATAATTTGTATTCATTTATTTTTTCTCATAAAATATGGATCATAGGGTGTGTTGAGAACTGAACAAATGGCGATTCACTGGGCGAACCCAGAATCTCTATTCCATGTAGCAGATATCTTCGGTGCTCCTTCTAACCGTACTAACATGAAATTATACACACACACACACACACACACACACACACACACATATATATACATATATATATATACTAGGAGAGTATTGGGTTCCCCCCTCAGATTTTTCAACCGGTAAGTACCTACCCCAATCTTCTCTGCCACCTGGAAAGGTCTGAGCCATAGGTTCTGAAACTTGGAATGTTTTCCTTTGGGTTCATTTGCCCTGTCCCACTTCAAGACTAAATATTCTAATTCAAAGTTCTTTTCCTTAGCTTTATGATTATCAAACCATCTTTTCACTATCTGTTGATGAGCAAGAAATTTTGACTTAACCTTTTATCTCTCTTCTTCCAGCATAAGCAGGGTGTTTATTCTTTGTTTCATGGCCAAGGATGGTTCTTCGTTAGAATCTTGGGCCAATTGGAGAGATGGAAAATAAATCTCGTTTTGGAGGATGGCTTTCTGCCCGTAGACCAGAAAGTACAGGGAATTCCCTATAGCTTCTTTGGGTGTGACCCTATCAGCCCATAGGGAATTATGGAGTTGGTTATGCCAATTTCTGTGGTTATCCGCAACCATCTTCTTTAGTATCCATACCAGGTTCTTATTGGTTGATTCCGCCACACTGTTTCCCTATGGGTAATAATTTGCAAAGTACTTGATTGTGATTACTTTGTCTAGGGTGAACTATGCCAATAGGGTAGAGGAGAAGTAGGCTGCATTATCAAAGACCAGAACATAAGGAATTCCAAACCTTGTAATTAGCTATTGTTCTATAAATTGGATGACAATTTTCTCATTTACATGGGTCAGAGGAATGGCTTCTGCCCACTTTGTGAAATAGTCGGCGGCAGTAAGAATATACTTGTGCAATTTCGACGAGTTGGTCGTAATTTCTCCTATGATATCCAACCCCCACTGCTCGAAAGGTCTAGAGATGGATACAGGTTCAAGTGGGATTGCTTGCCTTCTCTCCTTGCCAACACTCATTTGACAATTCTTACAATTCCTAGCGTAAGAATGAGCGCCTTTGAACAAAGTGGGCCAATAATAGTCGATGCTTAGAACCTTATGAGTGGTGGTGTTTCTTGCAAAATGTCCCCCAATGGGGCCATCATGGAGTTCTTTCAACACTTTATCAACATCTTTGTGTTCAAGACACCTCAGTAATACCCCATCATAGTTGATCTGGAAGAATACCGAATTTATGAGGCGATATTGTGCGGATTTTAATCGGAGGGATCTCCTTTCTCTGGGGTTGAGGTTTTCAGGATAAGTCTCGTGATGTAATATATGAGCCAAATCCTTGTACCAGGAGTTCGGTCTCGGGGAAATGTATGTTGCTTCACCAAACCACAATGCTATTTCATTATCCCACCCCGGACCTTGGTTTTCTTGATCTTGAGCTTCGGCTGTGAGCTTGCACAAACCTTTTCCTTTTACTAACTTGGCGGGTTTTATATCTAGATCAAATTCCTTGACTACTACCATCCATTTCCCTCTTCTTTTTCCCATTTCTTGTTGGGTAAACAAGGATCAGATTGCAGGGTGTGGCACAATCACCTTGGTGTGATTCTTGAGGGTGTACGACCTAATATGTTTTACTGCTTTATAGACCGCATAGGCCTGCTTGTCTATGGCGGGGTAATTGAGCTCAGGTCTTTGAAGGTTGGTGCTCATAAATGACATTGGGGCTTCATTGTTTTCATCGTCCTTCTGAGTCAAAACCAAAGCTAGGGATTGGTCAGAGGTGAAAGCATACAGGTTAAAGTCTCTATTGAAATAGGGACTTCACAATACCGGGGCCTGAGAAATGGAAGCTTTGATATTGCTGAAAGAATATTTTCGTTCATTATCCCACTTAAACTCAAAATCTTTGCGAATCATTTTTTGTAAGTGTTTTATGATTTCAGTGAAGTCGGGGGTGAGTTTCCTTACAAAATTAATTTTCCTGAAAAAAGACTGCATAGCTTTCTTGTTATGGGGTAGCGGGAGTTGAGCTATGTCTTTAATCCTTTCGGGGTCTATGAGAATTCCTACTTGAGATATAATATGATCTAAAAACTTATCTTCTTCAACACCGAAGACAGTTTTCTTAGGAATGAGTGATATACCGTGTTTTTGGCATCTTTCAAAAATCTAAGTTAAGTGTTGGATGTGTTCTTCTCTATTCTTCGAATACACTATTACATCATCTAAATATACTACCACACACTTACTTATAAGTCCCCGAAACACCACGTCCATTTCCCTTTGAAAGGTTGCTCCTGCGTTAATCAAGCCGAAAGGCATGCGTTTATAAGAGAAGGTTCCCCATTTGGTCCGGAAGGTAGTTTTTAATCGATCTTCCTCTGAAACCAACACTTGGTTGTATCCTGAGAAACCGTCTAGAAGGGAGAAAATTTTCAAGCCCGACACGATCTGTAGGAGTTGCTCCATCAGCGGGACGAGATAATTGTCCTTTTCTGAATATCTGTTGAGATTTTGAAAGTCTACACATAATCAAATTTCTCCTGACTTTTTCCTTACTAGTACAAGGTTTGCTACCCAGGCGAAATGTCTAACTTGGAAAATTATCTTCACATCTAAAAGCTTCCTTAACTCTTGATACATGAGGGGTTCCAAGGATGGGTGGTACTTCTAGAGCTTCTGTTGAAAAGGTTTGATTTTGGGTTTCAATGGGATGGTGTGTTGAATGATGCAGGTATCATACATTTTCAAATCTTTATAGGACCAATCGAACACATCCTGGTATTGTTTGAATAATTTGAGGTTGTCTGGGGTTCCAAGATTTACAGTTTTGTGGAGGGGACAGGAGCTACCAGTATTTGCATTTTTAGGTCCTTTAAATTGTTCCTTTATATCAAACAAATTCTCTAGATTCGCTATCCCTTTTGGAATTGTGTGAGCCTTTGGTTTATCCGCGTGTTGACCCTCCCGAGGACTGGTTTCTGTTATTTGTTCTTGGAACTCTTCATCATCTATAGAGAGGTCTCTGAAGTTGTCTTGATAGTCAATAATCTCATGATCTGTTCATCACCCTCAAAGACTTTCCAATTAGAAATATTATTAGGTACCGATGGCATGTAGAGCAGTTCTACAATGAATCGGGAGGCTTTGTAATCTTCTAAAGGCGAGAGTCTTGAAGCAGCGGTGGCTAAGGAGTCAGTGAGGATATTCTTCGCTCTAGGGATTGTGGTGTTATTGAAAGCTTCAAAGCGTTCTATCAGCCTCTGCACCTTTTTTTGGTAGTTCTTAAGATGAGGGGAGTTGTTGTATAGTGTTTCTCAGTTCTCTAATGATGATTTCTGAGTGTTTGAACACCTTTAATTCCTTGACATTAAGATCTATGGCTTTCTTTAACCCTTGTACCAGGGCTTCATACTCGACAGTGTTGTTGGTACACTCAAATTCTAGTCTACAAGACAAGAAATGGCATTTACCTATTTGATCGATGAGGATGCACCCTGCTCCCGAACCCTCTTGTGACTTGGATCCATCAAAATAAAGGTTCCAAATTCGCGAGCGACAATTTATATCCCAATCAGTGTTCCGCTCTTTGATCTTTTCTTCCGGAAGACCTAACACTAGGTTTTGACAAAAGAGAGAATCTTCCATTGGCATCGGGAATTCTTCTTGAAAGGTCATTTTAGAGTTTTGAGTAAGCAAAACATCGGACAAGAGAGTAGAAAAATTTCCAAAGTGAGAATCACAAGAATAGTTCCCTAGGATGGGAAAATCAGCAGATGCTGGTTCATTTAGGGTTTCCAGGTCTGTGACCATATGTTTCAGGTATCTTTCCCTATCAATTCTGATCATGCTTTTGTATCCCTTCAGTGGTAGCCAAAGGTGTGCCCAGTCTATGATAAAGTATCTGTTTAGTTTTTCGGACCAATCTTGGCTCAATAATAGCCCATATGCCTCAAGGATGTTCACTACAATGATGTCAATCACCTGCACGAAATTAGGATGAGTGGCTATCCTGATCATCACCTCTTTGAGTTCCCCCATGACCTTGACCTGGGTCCTATCTAGTTGTATGCCAAACTTATCACTTTTTAGAGGGACAACACCTAATTTGTTACAAACGGCCAAGGGCATGACATTAGAAGACGCCCCATAGTCTACCAGAAAATTGTGGAGATTCCTATTGAAGAATTCGAATGTTAAAAGGAAAGGTGGTACAAAAGGCCTCTCCTTCCTAAATTCTGAGTAGGTGTTTATCATTAGTTTCTTCTCTTGACCATTTCCAGTGGTCGAGTTTTTTACTAAACTTAGAGCTTGCAACAGAAGGTATTTCTGCTGCGGGATTCTACATATGTCCATAACTGATACATTTTCTTTCAGCTTCTTCAAATATTCTACTACATTGTAATCTAATTTAGGAGAATCATGAGTATGGATACTTATAGGTTTGTTACCGAGATTGAAAGGTATTCTCGGGCGATCGGGAGTTAATTTACTTTTTGAGGCACGGGTGGCATCGGTATCTTTTGGGCTGGGTTGACCATTACTATGTGTCTGTATTACCGATATCTTTGTGGGTGGTCCCTGATATTTAAACAGATCATCCGAAGATGCGATCATGTCAAGATCCCATATTAGCATGGTCGTGTCTTGTGTTGGGTCAGCCTCTTCCTGATTGGCAATATTAAAGGCCAAACTACTAGATGGTTCGGTCAGAGAAACTTCGTCTAGAAAACGATTGGCCATTAAGTTCATGGCATGGACCCACTAAAGGCCTTCCCTTTCTTAGTGTTTCTTTTGGTGGTAATTACAGAAAGAATCAGACCCGACATTTCCTAGATCAATGTTTAGGTTGGCTGGGGGAGGTTGAATTGCTTTGAACAGATGGTTTCTTTTAAAGAAATGCTTATAGGGTCTTTGGTTTTGGTTTCCCTCACCCTCATTTCTTTTCATATCTATAATATCATTTGATAGTTTCTTGACCATGCATTGTAGGTCTTCTATATCCCCATTACCTTTATCGAGAGTTGTTTCAGCCGGCTTCCTCGATGGTCTAGTCAAGAGGAGTCCTCTCCTAGGAGGGGGGTGGATTTATTTTCTCACTAGGGAGGCCTGACCTTCTTTACATCCTTTCATCTAGAACTCTATCATCTTGGCCTCTTAGAAATTCTCCATGAGGGTTTGCTTAGTGGATCTCTTAACGAACATTAAAATAGGGGTTGGAAGCGCATATACCTCAATTTGCAACTCTTGAGTAGGTTTTGTCTTGGGATGAAATTTGTTTAGGATAGTCATGAATATTTGATTGATATCTTTGACCCTTTCTTTTGGGGTCATGGTGGCTAAAAATAATTTGTCCATAAGGGATCCTGTGGTAGTTTCTTCGGTGAATTTTTCTAGGAAATACTTTTGGAACTTAGTCCAGTTGGTTATGGATCCTACTGGAAAATTAAAATACCACGTGGAAGCCAAGTTCTCAAACGTGTAGGGGAAAAGTCTGCATACTACATATTCATGTTGAATGTTCATAAGCCTGATCATGAGTATGAATTTCTTGATATGATCTTTGGGCAGTCCTGAGGTTTCAGGATCATACTTGGGGAGAAAATTTTCCAGGTGCCGTGGGCGATTGTGTACTCGTCCCGGGACGACCACGATGTCCTTGGTCAACCAAGGTTGGTTGTCTTGAAGTGGAACTTCTCTCTCCTCCTCACGAACGTTGTTCCCTTCCATATCTTCGGAGTCAGAGTTAGACTCTTCCTCTTCTGAAAGGTCGTTAGGTTCAGAGATGTCATCGGCTGGTGTCTCGGGTATGAGGTCAAGAGGTTCTTGGATTTCATTGATCGCAAAATCTATTAAGTCTTAGATGGAATGTATGAAAACTTCATCGATAGTGATGACTACTAGTATAGTTTGTTTGTTTCTTTGAGGGAGGATGGGGGTGAAGGGAAACACACTAATTTGCTGGGCGTAGGCTCTGGTAATCCTTCTAAACTGATTCACTTCCTCTTGAGGGAGGGTGTAAGGTATTTTAGGGTGAAGATATCCTTCCTCAGAGTGGGATGAGTTATACACTTCGGGAGTGCTCGGTAAAGGTGGGTTTTCTGTTGGATGACTAGCCATGCATGTGGGCCGTTACGAATCTATAGGCTATTCGAAATGTCAGGAAACTTGCAATACCAGCCATTCATTCTCAATCCCTTATTATAGCACCAATTCTGTTGATGGGGCCTAAATGCCCCGACTCAACAAAAGGAACCAAACCTGCCACTGAGGCCCAATTAGACTCTGCAGCGTTTGGAGTGGAATGGTTCTCCAGATCTTATGATCTGGCCAAATTATCGATGAGATTTTCTGTTTTCGGGTGAAGGCTCTTCCTTCACTTGGGATAGTTCTTCTCTGTATTCTATCTTAGATGGGGGGCTGGTACAAGATATGCAAGCCAGTATAAACCAATTTGACAAAGACAAGACATAATTTTTAACTATTGGGAAGGGATTGAGCTTGGGATAACCCATTGCTCGAGCATGCAGACAATGATCTTATGCCAGAGCGCCTAGTACTAATACTCTAACTGAATGAGCATCTGACTATTGTCTGAGAAAACTACTTAACAAAAAGAAAAACATATATTTAATCAAGATCATGGCAAGCAAAATAATTCATCTACCAAGAAGCTCATCACATAGCTGAGGTAAACTACTTAACATAAAGAAAAATAAACACATATGTAACCAAGATCAGGGTAAGAAAAATAATTCATCTACCAGGACATTCATCACATAGAAGCACAATGATTTACTTTCATCATTTAAAGCAAAGAACATAAAAACATTGTACCAGATAACTTGACAATAGAATTACTTTCTCTTACTCATTCACTGCAACATTCATGGAACAGGAAAGGAAGTAATTCTCCTCCAACTCCAATCACATACATCTAATGAAAAATAACTCGTCTTTGGTCTAGAAGGGCTTCTTAATTCATAGCAATCTCGAAATAATTATCAGCAACCAAAAGAAAAAGCATTCTTACAACAACCATCGACCCTTGGCCATCGATCGATGTCCCTATTTATAATATAAAGTCTTAACACTAATTAACGGTAAAATACAATTTAAGCTAATAAAAAATTGCCACGTGGCATTATCATCTAACAATCCACCCGATTTATTTCTTGAAAAGGGTGGGCTCTTTCATAATCAGACCACCTGATAAAGAGTTATTCACAGGTGTTGGCCCATGGAAAGTTGTTTTGTTCCATTGGAGCCACATATATTCCCCTGATGTCTGCTGCGTGCACCCAATACTTTGCAAGGCTGAAGTTCAATTTCTGAAGCATGGTTCTGGATTTGATTAGATGTCCTGCGAACTACTGTACTTGCCCTGGCTTTGCATCAGTGACCCTTAAGCATTCTTCGGAACATAACGCATCTTGTTCAGTGCACAGCTTGATTATTTCATTTAGGTTCATAAACATATCAGGGGTACCATACTCAGGGAGTCTGATGTCTTTCATTATTTTATTGATTTTATCCCAGTGCTTCTGACATCTGGCCCATTGTTCTTGGATTTCTTTATGTGGGATTCGAGACATTTTGGCCCAATATTTAGCTAATCGCTTCATGCGATTGAGACTACTTTTACTTACTAGCTGAATGTCGTCGTCTTCTTTTTCTTGGCCTTTCTGGATTGCCTCAAGAAACTCGAGCCTCTCCACTTCCTATTGTGCCTTCTCATACCATCACTCCATTTCCTTACATGTCGCGAGTGCCATGAGAGTGTCTTCCTGTAATTCGGATATATTTGAGATTAACAGGTGTCTTTCCTTCTTGAACTCATCATAAACTTTACCGAACTCATCTTTTAAATACACAGTTGTCTGTGTAGCACCCTTATAGTAATCAACAAGATTGCACAAGTGTTCGAGCTCCTTTTGGGCAGCAGCAAGTTCCTTTTCATCTCTCCTGGCTCTGTTGTGGGGGCCCTCTAAGAGGGATTTTCCCACACTAATCATCTTACATGTACGGGTGTCTGCTGTATCGATTAACTTCTCCTCAGTGAAGACTATGATGGACTGATCCAAGGTGATTCTTCTCTTCTTTGCAGTCCTCTGTATGATAGCCTTTCTCTTTTGATCATAGGAGATTGCATAGATGTCTACGACCTCATCTACCGATTCTGGTATCTTTTGATCACCCCATCTGAGATTGTTTCCCAAGCTTCCCGCAATGTACATTTTTTCGAGAGTGGGATCTCAAACTTTTTCGTTCTGCCTTGTAGATCCAACTTCTATTGTTTCTCATCAGGGATCTGGGTATTGGGTAGGATAGAGGTGTCAGGAATGGACTTGTCAGTTACTTTCTCATCGATTGTGGAACTGTCGATTTCCTTCTGTGGAGGTTCGTCACTCGAGCCAACATCTATTTCTGGTTCATCAGACTTTCCTGTATTGAGATTACCTTCAGCTTCAACTTCCTTATGTGGGACTCCCTAGTCCTGAACCCCGGGCCCAGCAGAAGAGGCCTTTTTAGGACTTGGGGAAGGGGTCTTTTCAGGACCTTATTTTTCTTGGACGTGCATCGGGGTGCCACGAGAGGGCTTTGTGCTCTCATCGTCCCTATATATGTGTATAAGCATGCTCAAGGGGTTGGGTTCTTGTGTTTCTATAGACACTTGACCCGTCTCTGGTTGAGTTGTTCCTTCTCCCGAGGGATCAATTGGTGATATCATAGATTCAGGATTGCCCAACCCATTGGTGCCATTGGAGATTGTGAGACTAGGATTGCTTGGTTCTGTCGGGACGCTTCAGATGGTAGTTGTAATCCCAGGACTTATGGCAAGATGTGGGTTATCCTGCATTCGTTTCATTAATAGCTGAGCTTGTTGGTGGAAAAGTGCGCCACTCTCTTGAGCTATTTGATCTTCAGGAAAATATCTGTTATGTACTGGGGATCCCTGATGAGCTTCTACGATGTCAATGTCTTCTTGGGGATCATTTGTTTCTTCCTCCAATTCATATGCTACTGCTAATTTAGGGCGTTGACCAACTCCTTCAACTGCTTGCTCCAAAAACGTGGTCTACTCTTCAAAGCTCATAGATCTAAAACTGGTTCCTCTAGGATCAACGTTCCTGGCTATCACCATATCCCAGTCTTGAGCGTTCTCAGTGAAAAGTTCATCCTCAAACCGATCGTGGGCATAAGGCCAACATGATGATACCTGTGATGTGTGTTGTATGACCAATCCCCTGGGATCATGTTTGTGAAATCGACTAGTTTGGGACCAAAATTCCAATTGACCTAGCCCAAGTTGTTTAGCATGCATGGTGTCTTTGACCATGCAGAAGCCAATATGAAACCCATATGGTATGAAAGCCCGCTTATTGTCTTTTACTAAAGTTGTGTTGTATCCTTGTATGATGGTTTGATAGCAGATTTATCCTAACACTAGCCGATTGAGAACATAAACGAGCAATAAATGTGGTGCCCCTGTGGCGCCGAAAATCCTGATGTAGGTTTCTCATTCATCCAAATGCCAGTAACCAATTTTAACTATGACCTTCTTTGCTTCTCATGATAATCTAAGGCATTCTTTCTTAAAGAGAAAGAAGTAAATGGGTGTAATAAACTGATCACAGATAACAAGATAGGATTTCTTGTACCTATTTTAACACAAGATGTTGTAGTATACATGGACGACGAGCTTCGAAGGGTGCCAATTCAAGTTCATCCCGACAAAAGCGTTCCTGGCACGGATGATGTCCAGTAGATATGAAGCCATGTAGAAGGTAGGGGTATCTCCCTCCTTTGGCCCCTGGGCCTGTTTTATGCGGGTGATGAACTGTTTAGAGATGATATCACCCCTATTGAAATCGATGCTTGAAATGGAGACTATAAAAGCCAGAGGCATCCAAGCTTCCAAAAACCAGGAGCAGTCTTTCTCCCCATGCAATTTGCAGAGAAGGGCCATGAGATAGGTGTATGGTTCCCTGAGATTGACCGTCGGGTACTAGCCAGAAGTTCAGTTCATGAATTTCTTGTCTTCCCTCCACCAGGATGCCATGATTTTTCTAGTGCCGTGAGAGGCATAGAAACTCAACACAAAATTAGTGCTCAATTTTTCTTCAGACTCATTGAGTTTGTAGTATTTCTAAATTTCTGATGGCAGGAAAACCCCGACACATTCACCATTGTCATCATTAATCAAACATTTATGTGCATTAGTGTGATCAATGAGCCACTTTAATAGATCGACACAAGGGAAAATTGGAGACCATATTGCCACCATGTGCAGATAAGCCCTGTGAATATTTGGGAGGACCTCGTCATCGAGCTTCCTTGTTTCAGGGTCGCTGTGCGGAGTATATTCGAGGGATTCTTCTTTCTTAATATTTTTGAAGACTTCTTCCCAGTAAGGAAAAGTTGTCTTTGCTCCAACGCTTGCCTCTGTGTCTCTGAAATATGCGGTCTGGAAAAAGTTCTCATTGGTGATCACCTTGATGATGGACACCAACTTAGGAGTGAACTCTAATTGTCTTGCAACTGCTGGGGAGGAGCCTTCACCTATTTCCGATTCTGGCATCTTTGGCGCCCGTGGTGATTTCCTGGTGGATGGATTCTTTGGAGGAATTGTCCTTGCAATCAAAGCCACCCTTAGAAAATGTATACAGAGCAGCGTCAAGTGGGAACATATAMAATGAAGTGTAAAACCACAAGAGAACCCATACTTGTAATGCTTGCTAAGATAACTGTTTAATACTCACTGGACTTCAGATGCTTCTTCTGGAMTGGTGGATTTGTTCTCCTATTTGTTTTGAATTCCTTGTCACGTAGAGTGGGATCACATAAAAAGACTCAAAAGAATATAACTGGGAGATACTGCCAGTCATATCAATTATTTAATATGGGTGATCAATGCAGACTTCAAAATAAACCACTATCAGATTTGTGCTGTTGAAACTTAACTAGTTGATGGCGGAGGTGCGGATGGAGATGCATTGTATCGGGGAGTTTAATGGTTCCCTTTTGATTCATGCACGATCTAGTAACTAATGTGTGATCTACGAATTAACTAAATCTTTGAATGTAGAGTACTTAACACAGTTGGGGGTTAAACATCACATCACGTCTTACCTTCATACAGATCGGGGATCGACTACTATTTAGATGGTTTATCCATACTGATGTCTTCTTGATAAAAATACCGATACTAATGAAAATTGGATTTGTGATTAAGGGAACATTTTTGGCGTCGACAGTCGGTGGTGGAACTCCTCTTTTGTGCGACGCTCACGATTACACTTTTCTGCCGAAACCAAAAGGATCGGACTTTGGAGAAATATTTTCGGAGGTTGTTCATAAAAAAGAAACACTACTATCATCCGAAGCTGACAAAGGTCAGTACTCGACTACTTTGACTTCTCAAAGTTATTTTTTCCACCTTAAGCTTTCACCGATGCTGAACTTCTCTAGGGAGTCGGGGAAGTTCCAAGTCATTGATTCCTTGAGTAGTCGTTGTGTCTCTTAAGATGGTTCTTTGTTGTCTGTTCAAGAGAAACTTAAGACATGAAACATATACTGATAAGAAAATTATCATTTTTAGACCAAGGCGAGAACAATCAAAGGTGGAAAACAAGGTTTTACCCAAAGAAAATGGTTACAGAACTTTTAGAGTGTGTTGAGCACTCAACAGGGTGCTAACAAGGGAAGAATCTTCCATCTGGAACTTCTTCAACATCTCTTTCAAATAATTTTATTGAGTGATAAAAATTCCTGCAGAACTCTAATTTACTTGTAAACCAAGAAAGTATGATAGTTCTCCTATCATGGGCATATCAAAATCTGTTTGCATAGAGTTAGAAAACCACTGGACAGAGGAATCATTAGTACTGCCAAAATTAATGTCATCTACATAAACAAAAACAACTAGTAAATCATCACCTTCATACTTAATGTAGATATTGTTGTCAACAATACCTTTCTTGAACCCTTTGTCTTGTAAAAATTTGTCCAGTCTATAATACCAAGCTCGTGGTGCTTGTTTTAGTTCATATAAATCCTTTTTCAGCTTGCAGAAATAATCAAGATTATCTGTCAATGAGAATCCTTCAGGTTTCTCCATATATACTTCTTCCTCTAGATCTCCATTAAGAAATTTTGACTTAACATCCATCTGATACACTTTAAAGTTCTTATGACATGAATATGCAAGAAACATTTTGATGGCTTCCAATCTTTCCACTGGTGCAAAGTTTTCATCAAAATCTTGTCCTTCAACTTGTGCATACCCTTTACAGACCAATCTGGCTTTATTCCTAACAACTTGTCCCTTTTCATTCATTTTATTCTTGAACACCCATTTGGAACCTATTACATTCTTATATTCAGGTCTAGGAACAAGCTCCCAAGTATTGTTCCACTGCTGCATTTGGGTCAAATTCTGACGACGCGTTCGACGCAATTGCCACTTTCTATTGTCAGAAGACCGACAAACCTCAGACCCGTTCAAATGTCGTTTCACATGACGTCGGTTTTCCGACGACCTAGTTTTCATCTGTATTGCGACATTTCAAACGTGGAAAGACTGACGTTTCAAACGTGGCAAGACCGATGTTTCAAACATGGCAAGTGAGACATTGCAAACGTGGCAAGACCGACATTTCATACGTGGCAAGTGAGACATTGTAAACGTGGCAAGTAAGACATTTTAGATGTGGCAAGACCGACGTTTCAAACGTGGCAAGTGAGACGTTGCAAACGTGGCAAGTGAGATGTTTCAGACGTGGCAAGAGAGACGTTTCAAAGGTCGCAAAAGAGATGTTCTTAAGGTGGAAAGAGAGACGTCTAAAATGTGGGAAGAGCGACGGTAAGAGGTATCATATCCGACGTGGTTGCTATGGGAGAGACACTCCAAGATGTCGCAATAGCGACCTTCTTGTAGGTATTTAAAAAAAATACAATATCAATACTAAGAGGGACAGGTACATTAACCTTTGCTAAGATACTAGCCATATCAATATTTAAATCTATATCATCGGTCTATATTTAAGAAACTCAGATTTTTTTATTAACAATTTATCCTCTTAATTTATGTATCCATTAGATACAACAAAAGTTGCAATCAATCCATCAATCCACTATTTTAAGGGTTTTGGCAAAAGTTGCAATCAATCCATCAATCTACTGTTTTAAGGGTTTTGGAAAAAGTTGCAATCAATCCAATATGTTTCAAGTATCTTGGCATTTCCAAATTAAAATGTCATGTAAAATCCTTTAAAAATTAAAGACGATGGATGCTTCAAAGTCCAAGTCCATTTGGAAACACAAACTAAGAAATCCATGTAAGATCTCCTTTCAAAAGTGAATTAACTAAAGATAATGCTTCACATTTCAAACTCATTTTGGAGACACCATTCAAGAAATCCCATACCCATAAACTAAAGATAATGCTTCACATTTCAGGCCCATTTTGGAGACACCACCATTCAAAAAATCCAATACCCATAAACTAAAGATAATGCTTCACATTTCAGGCCCATTTTGGAGACACCATTCAAGAAATCCAATACCCATAAAGTAAAGATAATGCTTCACATTTCAGGCCCATTTTGGAGATGACATTTAAGAAATCCCATGCCCATGTCAGATCCTTTCAGAAGTGAATAAACTAAAGATAACGCTTCACATTCTAGAACTATCTGGAGAGGTCCAAAAAGTCCAATAAGCATTCGTATCAAAAAGTCCAATAAGCATTTGTATCTGATAATAATATTATACCATATTTATACCATATGATCATTTGGAGCATCCAGGCTCAAAACGGCCCAAAGCACAATGGAAAGAAGATGTAAGTAAATAAAACCCACCTTCTATTTTATTGAAAAGGATGCCCCTTCGCTCAAAACTGACTCCCATTGGAACAAAAACGTAGTTCATATATAATATTACAAGTGTGAAGCAAGGTAATAGGACGATAATCTTTTTTATAAGTTGGTTCGATTCCTGGCTGCCTTCTGATCCACTTTTGCCTCGTACGAAGCCTTGAAGGAGAAAAAGGAAAAAGAAAAATGAATAGAAGCTGTAGTAATCAAAGTTGCACATTTGAAATTTTGTTAATGAGATGCATCGATGACATCTAATCGGATTGGGCTTGCATGTTGCCACGCACTCCAAAATAAATTGGAACCTACTCTATGCTTGGGTTTTCATCTTTGAGATTTCTTCTAACAAATACTTGTATTCACCACTCCAATCTACTAGGCTACATGAACGAACTGTAATGCACCGCCTCATCTCATTCATGTACTCGGTCTGTGCTATGCTGACACGAAGGACGTGTGGAACCCACATCGCCTTCTTAAGCGCTATCTGGTAAGCCTTCTGATCTGCTTCCTGTGAAACACAAATATCGCTCATTGTTAGGCTTTAAGAGAACCCAATTCTAATTGGAACTTTAATTGTAATGCACTATGCAAGTATTATACCTCAGATCTAATAACTGCAAGCTCATCTGTTGTGTGCCGAAGGATTTTCTCTGCTTGGTCACTGAAAATAGAAAGCCAAGCTTCACCCCTTGAATCAAATTCCTTGACCACCATAATATACCTATAGCACATATAAGCGTGAAAAGGAGAAAGTTATTGAAATATTATGAACTTTTGAGAATCTTTAGAGCAGAAAGAACTGGTGATACACTCTGATGCTTAGAACTGGTGATACACTCTGAACAACTCCACTGACATCTGTAGAAAATCACACCAGACAATTCAATCATGTGATGGAAGATAGAGATGAAAGTGAAATGCCCAATTACCAAACTAAGATTTTTACTGTTCAAGCCAAAGGACACTCACCAACAAGATCCCTTGAATTGACATATGGACCAAGCTCATCAACCTTGACAAAGTTATACTCGAATTCTGGAATATGTGTTCCTTCCTCAACTACTTCTTCAACTTCTGAATTTGCATGCAAGGTCATCTCATAATCATTTGCTACTATTTTGAATTGTTTATTTGTGACTCAAAGGGTTCCTTTTGATATATAATAGACCTTTCCCAATTCAAACTTATTCCAGAACTTATCAGCAGCTTCCTTAAACATAGTTGACTAAATTTGAGTGCCCTGCAGCATAGTAAGAAAAAAAATCAGGTGGAAACCAAGATAATGGAACATCCTTACCCATCTTAAACCTTTATTATGCTAGCATACATTAAAATTTAAATGGTTAGCTATTTGAAGATTTTGAATTAAGATTGAAGATAAATAGCATTCAACAACCTTACATCTTCATCAGTAAGCTCCACATTGAAGACACTAACTTCACCCCTGGCATTACGGAATGTGCGCAAAGGTCCCTTGTTGGTGACTCGGACCTTAATAGTCCAATTCCCTTGATAAGGATTGAGAGAAACTAAAGGGTAAACTCTGCGTGACATTCCCAATCGTGCAGCAGGTGCAGCACTGCAAGTAGATGAAAAAMTAATATAAATCTAATTTCCACTTCATCATTTTATTGAATACTTTTAAACATGATTAAAAGGCTGAGACAATGAAGGCGTGCTATACACATACTAAGATAAGCATAGAACCAATGCATATCAATGAATTTGAGAACAAAAGAAACAAAACAAAATGCCAGTACTCTCATTTTTCTCAGATCTGCTAGTTAGGGCCCCAGATGCATACACAAAAAATAAACACACAAGGCTAATACAAGACAAGCAGCTTCAGCATGATAGGCCAAAGACAGATGATAACAGTAAAAGAAGATGCAACAAGCTCAGACATGCCCAAACATAGCCACCGTAGTGCAGAGATATTAATCATACACATTAGGAATACACAATGCATGGTGTGGTAAAGTTAGCCAACGTTGAAGAAATCTTATCAACTATCAAGAAATTTGGGAAAATTATAGGATGAGATCTGTAAATCATGCAAACAAAATAGTAAATACAAATTATTTGTAAAACCCTCGAGCACATTAAAGAGAAAATTGAGATAAATGACAAGTAATGGAAAAATGCAAGAAATTCAAATCGTATAGAGAAGGGGAAACCAAGAGGCGGAGTGCAGCTACACTGGTAGCCAGTCACAATATGTATATCAAACAGATGCTATCTAGGTCTAGGATAGACCTAGTGAAGATGGATGCAAAGTCTGAGAAAGCATCCTTGGAATCTTTGGCCCGTGTCCCTCGTAGAAACCCATCTACTACTCTAAAAATGGAGATGTCCACATGCATACAGGATGAAACAAGACAGTCTACCAGTAGCTACACCAGCTAGACAAAGAAAACATCTAACAAGTGGCACTATACCAGCCCAATAACCAGCCACATCAGCCCGATAATAATGTTAATATAGCGAACAACTTCCAAAAAATTAAAACG
>JASDQU010011296.1:266199-304522 GCA_032191745.1 Picea mariana
ATCATTTTAATTACAAGTGAATAATAATAATGCATGAGTTATTAAAGCTCATAAAATGCATAATTAAATGCATGAGCACTTCATAAAGCATTAATCAAACTAATATGAAAAATGCATGAAGTATTTTTCCCACAAATGCATAATTAAATGCGTGAGAAATAAAACTCAAGAAAGCATCATCTTAATCCACTTAAACACTTTTGTCGCCACCTTGAAATCAACATGGCGCTAAGTTATTTAACGTGCGGAGATCCATTTGGATTAGCTAGTAAGTAAAAGAAGTCTCAATTGCGTGAAGCGATCAGTCAAATACTGGGCCAAAATGTCTCGAATCCCACATGAAGAAATCCAAGAACAATGGGCCAGGTGTCATAAGCACTGGGATAAAATCAATAAAATAATGAAAGACATCGGACTCCCCAAGTATGGTACGCCCGATATGTTTATCAACCTAAACGAAATAATCAAGTTGTGCACCGAACAAGATGCGTTATGGGCCGAAGAATTCTCAAGGGTCACTGATGCAAAGCCAAGGCAAGTACAGCAGTTCGCAGGACATCCAATCAAAGCCAAAATCATGCTTCAGAAATTGAACTTCAGCCTTGCAAAGTATTGGGCGCATGCAATAGACATCAAGGGAATATATGTGGCTCCAATGGAACAACACATATTTCCATGGGACAACACCTATGAATAACTCTTTATCAGGTGGTTTGATTACGAAAGAGCCTGCCCTTTTCAAGAAACAAATTGGGTGGACTGTTGAAAGGCTATTAGATGATAACGCCACATGGCGATTTTTTATTAGCTTAAATTGTATTTTACCAATAATTATTGTTAAGACTTTTTATTATAAATAGGGACATTGACCGATGGCCAAGGGTCAATGGTTGTTGTAAGAACACTTTTTATTTTGGTCGTTGATAATTATTTTGAGATTGCTATGAATTAAGAAGCCCTTCTGGACCAAAGACGAGCTATTTTTCATCATATTTATGTGATTGGATCTGGAGGAGAATTACTTCCTTTCCTATTCCATGAATGTTGCAGTGAATTAGTAAGAGCAATTAATTCTATTGTCAAGTTATCTGGTGTAATGTTTTGATGTTCTTTGCTTTAAATGATGAAAGTAAATCATTGTGCTTCTATGTGATGAATGTCCTAGTAGATGAATTATTTTTCTTACCCTGATCTTGGTTACACATGTTTTTCTTTTTCTTTACGTTAAGTAGTTTACCTCAGCTATGTGATGAGCTTCTTGGTAGATGAACTATTTTTCTTGCCATGATCATGATTACATATATGTTTTTCTTTCTGTTAAGTAGTTTTCTCAGATAGTATTCGGATGCTCGTTTGGTTAGAGAATTATTACTAGGCCCTCTGGCATAAGATCGTTGTTTGCATGCTTGGGAAACGGGTTATCCCAAGCTCGAACCCTTCCCAATAGTTAAAATTTTTGTCCTATATTTGTCAAGATTTTTTATACTAGCTTGAATATCTCATACCATCCCCCATCTAATAGAGAATACAGAGAAGAACTATCCCAATTGAAGGAAGATCCTTCACTCGAAAACCCAAAATCTCATCGATAATTTGGCTAGATCGTAATATCTGGAGAACCATTCTACTCCAAATGCTATAGAGTCTAATTGGGCCTCAGTGGCGGGTTTGGTTCCTATTGTTGAGTCAAGGGATTTAGGCCCCATCAACATACACCTAAGGTGGTCAGTTGCAATCTCAATAAAGATGATATTTCACTTGATGTTGATCAAAGGACATATCAATCAATGATAGGCAATCTTTTGTACATCACAGCATCCTATCCTGATATAATGCAAGTTGTTGGAATGGTAGGTCATTATTAGTCTACTCCTAAACAGATTCGTTTAGTAGTTGTAACAAGGATATTCAAATACTTGAAGGGCACAATGACTTATGGTCTATGGTATCCTAGAAATCAAAAGTTTTAGTTAACTGCTTATTCAGATGTTGATTGGGCAAATTGTGTGGATGAGAGAAAGAGCACCAGTGGAGGTGAATTCTTCCTAGGTGACTCATTAGTAGCATGGCTTAGTAAAAATCAAGGATCCATTTCCTTATCAACTACAGAGGCAGAGTACATTGTTGGTGCTACTTGTTGCACTTAGGATTTATGGATGATCCAAACTCTTGCAGATTTGAAGGTAACCTACATTGATCCAATTTCAATTCACTGTGATAACACTAGTGCTATTGGTGTCTCCAAGAATCATGTACTTTATTCAAAGACTAAGAATATACCAATAAAATATCATTTTCTTAGAGAACAAGTTACAAACAAAGTATTGAATTTTATTCCTTCCACAGAACAAATAGCTGACATCTTTACTAAGCCATTAGCAGCGACACCTTTTGGATATCTTTGTCAGAAGTTGAGGGTTATATCTGCTTTCATCTAATAAGTTCACCTTGTCAGGGGGAGTATGTGCTTGTTGCATATCTAATACCTTCGATATGTACTGCAACATATCAAGGGGAGCATGTTTCATCTTTGACATTGATGTCAAAGGGGGAGAAAGTGTGGTAATGGTAGGGATGATACAATGGGTAAGGATGCTAAAGTGGTATGGTTGGATGTCCAGGCAGAGTAGTGCATTTCTCAAGTTCTTCAAGGTTGCCATCAATCCCAATGGGGGATATTGTTGGCATATTTATAGACAGAAGGCAAAGTATGCTTGTTTTTCATTAATGGAAAGATCAGCATGACCAGAATATACTTTTTTTCCAATGATAGCAAGATCAGCAGTGCAGTGATAATGGCATGGAAAGAACAAAAGCATAATCTCAACAGCGATCATTGGATCACCCATCTCGAATTCCCGATGGCTGTCAGATATGAATTCAGATAGGAGGAAGTTCATATGAGGATATCATATCTCAACCGTTAGATTTGAGTGCATAGACCAATAGCGGTTGGATCCTGAGGAAATTACACGAGACAAGTTCTGAAGTCATCAGAACTGTCCATCTTTAGAGATGACATGTGGCGAGAGATCATCATTTCGTTGACTAAAGTGTCAAAGGAAGGACCTTCTCTAACCTCCAAAGTCGTGAAACGTGAAGTCGCGAAACAATATTGGCCATTTGAGCCAGAGGACAAGACGCGAACTCATGAAACAATCTTGCTCGTTAAAGCCAGAGGACACATGGCGAGCAATTGGAATTTCATTGACTTGCACATTGAAGGAGTCAAAGGAACGTGGTGTGGAAAATCACGATACACGAAGTCATGAAACAATCCTAGACGTTGAAGCTAGAGGAAACATGGCGAGCGATTGGCATTTCACTAAATTTCACATTGGATGAGTCAAAGGAATATGACACAGGAACTTGTGACATGCGAAGTCGCAAAATAATCTAGATCGTCGGATCACCAAAGTTCTGGACCATTGATATGACAAGAGAAGCACTTGAATGTTTGGCTCGTCGTCATATCCAAGGTCACATCATTGATGGATGAAGGGAGGAGCTAGTACACTTCTAAGCTCCATTTCGGAGTTTTGCAAGTTGGAACTTATGAGGCAACTCACAGCAGGAAATCACGAAACACAAAATCGTGACATGATCACAGTCATCCATCAAAGGGAGAGATCTAAACCATTGATCCGATATGGAGTTTTTCGGATATCGCAACTTGGGAGATTTGAGACACCTCGTACCAGGATCCCTAAAGTTGCGAGTCGTGAAGTGCCTTCTGGATAAGCGCTTAGTCACAACTGGTGGTCATATGGGAGGAAGGAGCTATCCCATCTAAGTTCCATTTCGAATATCGTGACATGGGAGAGTTGAGATGTCTCATCACAAGATTTCTGAAATGCAAAATCGTGAAACAAATTTCTATTTAGCATTTGGTCACAGCCAGTGGGCATATAGGATAAACACATGTCCCTATGGGTGTAATCCAATGGTGTTGGTTAATTGGGAATTTGATCGAAGGGTTACCGTTTCACTTCACAGTTAATTTTTCAGTTACGATTCAGTTAGCATAACTGAACCATAGTTCTTGGACGTTTGGCAATTTAGTTTTTGATGTGTTTCTTTGGAGATTCGAGGTGTAACTAAACTGGTGGAGAGCATAAAAGAGAAATGCTGTGACTGTGTGAGGTTGGTTTTTCTAACAGAAAAAATGATTTGAACTAGGAGAAAGGAAAAAGACAGTATGTACAATGTGAGATCAAAATCAAAGATGAGAAACATAAGCTGAACGGAACAGAAAAGATGAAGAGATCAGAATGAACACATTCCAAAGAGCATCAGAGGAATAGAAAAAGAACAAATAGAATGAGACATCAAGTCAATCCAAGTATGAACAACGAAGAAGAATAGTGAAGCAGAGAAGAAGTGCAGAACAAAGAAGAAGTGGTAAGAATTTATATATCTGTATTGTTTGTTATTCAATCATTTATTTATAATCAGGGAGGTAGGGTGATGCTAGGGAGGACTGTAGTCCTCTTTTATTCAAGTTGGTTCTTAAATACTGGAAGTTGAAGCTTGACTAGTTGTGGCTAGAAAACAGGGTGGCAGGGTGGTGCTTGGGAAAACACATATTTTTATGTATGCAAGTTGGTGCTTGTATAAGTGGAAGTAGGTGCATCCATCCAGTTGGTGTTGGAACACTCAGGGAGTTGGTGCTTCCTTCTAGTGGGTGCTAGAGAAACCAAAGATTTGGTGCTCTCAGCAAGTTGCAGCTTGCAAAACTGAGGTGGTAGCCTCATTTTGAGTTGGTGCTCAAAGAGAGATGATGTACAGAAATTAAAAGACTACCTATCATTCGAAGAATAAGAGGTTTTCTCCCTTTATGGGTTTCCTTGTGAAAATTTGTCTCTATGTATATCTTATGTTTGACTGATGTTCATTATTTATGTTTTTCATATCTTGTATAATATTGATGGTCACTTGGAAGAGATTAAAAATTGTTTGAATAATCATAAATTGTTTAAGCACAGTAACAATTGATTCACCCCCCCCCCTCTCAATTGTCTTAGTAATTTCAACACACAATAGGAGAAGGAAGGAGGAATTAGATCCTATCCCCACTTCATGAAAACTTCCTAAACTCCTAACATAGATCAAAGTTTGGAAAACTTCACTTCTGTAAGAGACTTTGTGAAAATTTCTGCAACTTGATCTTTTGTAGGGAAAAAAAACACTTCAATAACTCGATCATGAATGAGTTTTTTGATGAAGTGAATGTGTATGTATATGTGTTTGTTGAAATGATGTTGAACTAGGTCTTTGGTGAGATTGATGGAACTCTAATTTTCTCACCAAAGGATAGTCACATGTTGCTATTTTAATCCAAACTCTTAAAGGATCTGTCGAAGCCACAAGGATTCCTAACTTTCATTTATCATTTCTCGATACTCTATTTATGTTGAAGAAATTGCAATATCCTATTGTTTCTTATAGGCCCAAGTGACAGGTCCTGAACCAAGGATGAAAACATAACCTGCAGTAGAATTTTGATCATCAGGGTCACCAACCCAATCTGAGCTAGTGAAACCAACCAATAAAGGATTCCATCCTGAACTGTAATGTATCATGAACTGAAGTGTACCTCGAAAATACCTAATTATCCTTTTAGTTGTTTTCCAATAGATTTCATGGGGTGTTTACATATAATAGGAAACAAGACCAAAAACAAAGGAAATATCAAGATGAGTATTAGTCAAGTATAAGAGGTTACCAAGTAACTCACGGTACAAAGTGACATAAACTTCTAGAGAAGTATAGGTGGCAGCAAGCTTGAATCAAGACTGGAAGGGAGAAGAGGCTGGTTTAAAATATTCCATGTGGAAGCCACAAAGTAGGTCACAATCATACTTAGACTGGGAAAGAAAATTTCCTTCATTGGTTTGCAAAACTTGGAGGCCAAGGAAATAGTGCAAAAATACTAAGTCTATCATTTCAAATTTCTTCTTAAGGCTGGTTTTCACATGGTTTAATATTTTTGAGTCACTACGAGTAAGGATAAGGTCATCAACATAATGTACAATGATTATGATATTAATTCCTACTTTCTTGGTATAGACATTCAAATCCGAATGACATATAGAAAATTTGATGTCAATAAGAAAGTTGTCCATTTTGGCATACCAAGCTCGGGGATCTTGCTTAAGACCATAAACATATTTCTTAAGGCGACAAACAAGGCTAGAGTCAATTTGGACTTATCTAGGAGGTTGTTCCATGTACATTTCTTCTTGAAAATCTCCATTCAAGAAGGAATATTTAACATCCATTTGATCGACCTCCAATTTATGTGAGGGAGAAAGGGTAAAAACAAGGAAAATGGAATTCATTTTGGATACATGGGAAAATGTTTCATTATAGTCAATTCCTTCAACTTAGGAAAATCCTCTAACAACTAACCAATATTTGTGCCTTTCAAAAATTATATATGATGCAGACTTATTTATGTAGATCCATTTACACGTGAAAATTTGTGTCCTTTTGGAAGAGGTAAAATATCCCAAGTATCGTTTTTCATTAAAGAACGATACTCTTCATTCAATGTTGTATCCCAATATGGATGACCTAGAGCTTATGCAAATGTCTTTAGATCATGATTCTCTTAAACTTGAGCTAAAAGATAATAGGCTCGCTATAAATATGAACGTGTCTGACACTGATCTGAAGGATCATCGAAAATATCATCAGTTACTTCTCGTGTTGAATAGACCCATCTAGGAAGAGGTGGTGTTTGTGTTCGTTCAATATCAATGGACTCATCTGGAGGAAGGTGAGCAAGTGGAGGTGGATTTTCATCCTCACTACCATCATCTAAATAAGAAACCATAATAGGAATATAAGAAGGCACAAATTGTTGGTTGTGGAGCCTGATTATCTTCCTTATTTAGAGGTCTTTTACTTTCAGTTGTGTTTATACCCCATGAAGTATTTACACCCCATAAGTATGTACACTCTTCCACGTGAGGGAGTGAAAAGGGGGGGTACCCCCTCTGCAGGGTCCGGGGGGGCTATCCCCTCAGCTGGGGGGTCTGGGGGCAAGCGGGCCCCCAGCAGGGGTTCGAGGGTGAAGCCTTCGAAGGATTGTAATTTTATTTTAAATATCGACCATTCATTATAAGGTCGCATATCTAACGATAGAGATTATGTTAGGGTTTTTTTCCCTAGAAGGCAACCCTCTTTTATGAGGGAAATGTATTGAGCCTATGGTTGAGGGTGAATATCATATTCTGAGATAGGAGACTGTGAGAGAAAGAAGAGGAAGTTACAATGGGTTTACTGTAGGTTGTATCCCTTCATATGTTGGATAATAATAAAGGAAGGACCTAGCAATTTCTCTGGTGGATGTAGCCCACACTGGGTAAACCACGTAAATTTGTGTCTCTATTGTATTGTGTATCTTCCTTGTTTTGTTTCCACATTTGTTTTATTTTATTGCTCCATGGTCCTGTTTTTCTAACAAATGGTATCAAAGTGAAAGGTAACTCGCAGGAAAAGAGGGTTCCTCGTTCAAGTGGGAGCAATGTCGGAAGATGGAATGTTTAGAGTCGAGAAATTTAACGGCCAAAACTATTAGTTATGGAAGATGCAGATGGAAGACTATTTATATCAGAAGGATCTATTCCTACCATTGGGTGGAATAGCAAAGAAGCCGGTGGCTACGAAGGAAGAAGAATGGGAGATTCTTGACAGAAATTCTCTAGGAACGATACGGCTGAGCCTGGCAGCGTCGGTGGCTTTCAATATTTCCAAAGAAAAGACAACGAAGGGTTTGATGGATGCATTGGCCAAATTGTATGAAAAACCCTCGGCGTCCAATAAGATATTTCTAATGAAGAGATTATTTAATATGAAGATGTTGGAAGGTGGGTCTGTTGCAGATCATTTAAATGATTTTAATACGGTTACTAATCAACTAAGTTCTGTAAAAGTGGACTTTGATGATGAGGTCAGGGCTCTTCTAATCTTGTGTTGATTGCCAGAAAGATGGAACGGCTTGGTCATGGATGTAATTAACTCTGTCTCTGGTTCAAATAATTTAAAATTTGATGATTTTGTTAGTGTTATCCTTAGTGAGGAAATGCGACGGAAAATCACAGGTGAGACATCAGGAAATGCGTTGAACATGGAGAACAGGGGAAGACAAAAGGATAGAGGAAAGGGTTTTGGGAACCGTGGGAATTCTAGGAAGGGTAGATCCAAATCCATACTTGGAAAGATAGAGTGCTAGAATTGTGGAAAGAAAGGACATCTGAAGAAAGACTGCAGAGCTCCAAAGAAACAAAGAGATGGACAGTAGGAGAGAAATCAGGAAGCAAATGTAATAGGTGATGTGTTACAAGATGCTTTGATTCTTTCTCTAGATAATATTTTTGATTCTTGGGTAGTAGATTCAAGGGATTCATTTCATGCCACACCCCATAGGAAACATTTTCTAGATTGTGTTCAAGGTGATTTTGGATAGGTTCATTTGGGTGACGATGCACCATGAAAAATTGTTGAAATGGGAAAGGTAAAAATAAAGCAACGCAATGGAAACCAATGGTTGTTGAAAGAGGTAAGACATGTTCTAGATTTAAGGAAAAATCTGATTTCAATAGGGCAGTTGGCAAGTGAAGGTTGTATATCCATATTTACAGATAAGACATGGAAGGTCATCAAAGGATCATTGGTGATAGCGAAAGGAGAGAAGGTAGGTACATTATATTTATGTATTGGTAATACTGACTCTTCTATCTCTTTAGCTTCTACAGGAGTGGATACAGCATTGTGGCACATAGGCTTGGACACATGAGTGAGAATAAGATGCAGATACTTCACAAAAGAAATTTGTTGCCAGATATTAAACAAATTGATTTGGACTTCTGTGAGCATTGTGTTTATGGAAAACAGAAGAGAGTGAGATTTCTCAGAGTCGGAAAATAAAAGAAGAGTGAAAGGTTGGAGATTATGCATACACATGTATGGGGACCAGCTCAGGTATCATCTCTTGGTGACTCTCATTATTATATTACTTTTATTGATTATTCAACTAGAAAAACTTGGGTTTATTGCATTCGACAAAAATCTGATGTTTTTGATACTTTTAAGATATGGAAAGCTTTGGTTGAGAATGAGATAGGAAAAAAATTGAAGTGTCTCAGATCAGATAATGGAGGTGAATATTGCAGCAAGGAGTTTGATGATTACTGTTCATAGCATGGGATTCGTAGAGAGAAGACAAATACAAGAACACCACAAGAAAATGGTGTGTCAGAAAGGATGAACGGGACAATCATGGAGCGTGCAAGGAGTATGAGATTGCATGCTGGTTTTCCCTTACAGTTTTGGGTAGATGTTGTAGAAATTGTTGTTTACTTAATAAACAGAGGACCTTCAAGCTCTTTGGATGGTATAATTCTAGAGGAGGAATGGACAGGAAAAAAGGTAAACTATTATTTTTTGAAAACTTTTGGTTGTGAAGCATTTTTCCATATTGATAAATAAAATAGAACAAAGCTTGAGGCAAAATCCAAGAAGTGTACCTTTATTGGATATGGTGTTAATGATTTTGGTTATCGCTTATGGGATTATGAAAATAAAAAAAATCATTAGGAGTAGAGATCTCATATTCAATGAGAAGGTCATGTACAAATATCAGTTGCAGGGAAAGAAACATGTAAAAGAAAAACAAGAATACACAGTGCTTGATGAGATCATTGAAAAAAAATTCCAAAGGAACCAGAAAATCAAAATGTACAACAACAGGAGAAACAGGTACCTCAAACACCTTCAAGTGTTGTTAGAAAATCTACCAGGTTAAGTATACCCCCTGAACGATACTCTCCTTCATTGTATTATTTATTGTTGACTGATTCTAGTGAACCAAAATGTTATGAAGAGGCAATGTAGTTAGACACCAAAAGGAAGTGGGAGAAAGGCATGAAAGAGGAAATGGATTGCTTGGTAAATAACCATACTTGGGAATTGGTTTAGTTGCCTGCATGAAAAAGAGCATTGCAGAATAAATGGGCTTACAAGTTGAAGGAAGAAGATGGAGGAGAAAAGTGGTACAAGGATAGACTTGTTGTAAAGGGGTTTGCACAAAAGGAAGGTATATATTTTGATGAAATATTTTCTCCTGTTGTTAAAATGAATTCAATTAGAACTATTTTAAGTCTTGTGGGAGTAGAAGATTTGCATCTTGAATGGTTAGATGTAAAGACAACTTTTCTCCATGGGGATTTGGAGGGAGAGATTTATATGCAGTAGCCACAGGGGTATGAGGTCAAAAGAAAGGAGAATTTGGTATGCAAGTTGAAGAAGAGCTTATATGGCCTAAAGCAATCTCCAAGGCAGTGGTATCTGAAGTTTGACAAGTTTATGACAGAACAGGGTTATAGTAGATGTCATTCTGATCACTGTGTTTATTTTAAAAAGCTAGAAAATGGAAGCTTTATTATCTTGCTATTATGTGTAGATGACATGCTTGTTGCAGGGTCTAATATGCAGGATATAAATGTGCTCAAGAAGAAATTAGCCAATTCATTTGCGATGAAGGATTTGGGTGCTGCAAAGAAAATACTTGGTATGAGAATAACAAGAGATGGGAAAAATCGCAAACTGACATTGTCTCAGGGTGAGTACATAGAGAAGGTGTTGGAGAGGTTTAGAATGAAGAATGAAAAACCAGTTAGTACACCTTTGGCCAGCCATTTCAAATTAACTAAGGAAATGTGTCCCAAGACACAGGAGGAGATAGAATACATGTACAGGGTCCCATATTCATCAGCAGTTGGCAGCTTGATGTATGCAATGGTTTTCACAAGACCAGATATTGCACATGGAGTTGTGAGCAGATATATGAACAATCCAGGTAAAGAACATTGGGAGGTAGTAAAGTGGATTCTCAGATACTTGAGAGGTACTGCTAATCATGCATTATGTTTTGGAGGTTCAGAAACTGTTCTACAAGGATATGTTGATTCATATATGGCAGGTGATAAAGATAGTAGGAGGAGTACAACAGGGTATGTGTTTACTATAGCTGGAACAACAGTAAGTTGGATTTCAAAACTGCAAAAGGTTGTTTCACTTTCAACAACAAAGGCAGAGTATGTTTTTGCTACAGAGGCTAGTAAAGAGATAATTTGGTTACAGAGGTTTATGGAGGAATTGGGAAAGAAGCAAGAGAATAGCAGGTTGTACTGTGACAGCGAGAGTGTCATTCATCTTGCAAATAACTCAGCCTTCCATTCGAAGACTAAGCATATACATTTTAGGTACCACTTCATACAATCCGCCTTGGAAGATGGACATTTGAAGTTGGAAAAGATACACACTAGCCAGAATCCTGCAGACATGTTAACAAAGGGAGTAACCAGGGAGAAACTGAGTTCCTTCTCAGTTTTATTTGGTATTCAAGAATCAAGATGAAGATGAAAAATTTTCCAGGTCCAAGAAGGTTCAGAGTCCAGCATATACAGCAGCAGTGGACTTGTTGAGATCAGTCTCCAAGTGGGAGATTGTTGGTTGTGGAGCCTGATTATCTTTCTGATTCAGAGGTCTTTTACTTTCAGTCATGTTTATACCCCATGAAGTATTTACACCCCATAGGTATGTACACTCTTCCACGCAGAGGAGTGCAGAGGGGGGGTACCCCCTCTGCGAGGCCCGGGGGGGATATCCCCCGGGCTGGGGGGTCTGGGGGCAAGCGGGACCCCAAAGGAAAAAATGTCTTGTAAATGTATATTTTAATTTCATTGTAAATCTGGATCATTCATTATAAGGTCACAGATCTAACGATAGAGATTATGTTAGGGTTTTTTTTCCTAGAAGGCAACCCTCTTTTATGAGGGAAATGTATTGCATCTATGGTTGAGGGTGAATATTGTATTCTGAGATAGGAGACTGTGAGAGAAAGAAGAGGAAGTTACAGCGGGTTTTTTTTAGGTTGTATCCCTTCATATGCTAGATAATAATAAAGGAAGGACCTGGCAATTTCTTCGGTAGACGTAGCCCACACTGGGTAAACCATGTAAATCTGTGTCTATATTGTATTGTGTATCTTCTATGTTTTGTTTCCGCATTTGTTTTATTTTATTACTCCATGGTCCTGTTTTTATAACACAAATGTAACAACCCAACTACAATCCCTAGTTTGATTAATTCTTATGTAGATATAATGCATGGCTATGGCCAAAGCGATGTAATATGTGAATTGTATTTCAATGTTTTAATAATAAAATGTGATGCCAGCTGCTAAGGGGGACATGAAAAAGAGATGGGGGCTAAATTAATCCAAAAGAGAGGGGAGTGTCTAGGATAATGGCCAAGAGGGTTCCAAGGGGGGAATTACCCATGTATATTAATTCAACCCATTTTCCTAAATTTTTCTAATTGTATATGAACCTTCCAATTTTTTATTCAATGCTCCCAAAGTTAATCATTGAATACATGTAAGAAGGCGAGTGTGAGTGGTCACATCCCATAGTTATTGGAAACATGGGAGTTGAGTAAAATCATCTTGGGGAAGAGTGTGAATAAATAAAGGAAATACAAGGAGATAAAATTTGTATGGGTGGTGTTAGCATAGAAATTTGCAGTAGCAAATTTGGTCATTTTGCAGCATCGATGAATCAGAAGATTTCTTAGCGCATATTGAAGTGCATCTTCCCTAATTACCATTATTTCATTTATGAAGATGGTGTAAGTAGATCTCATTGTTTTCAACATCCATTTTTTAAAAGGAAAAAATTGAGATTTGGTCATTAAAGTTGTCTAACTATTTTATCAAAGATTTGAATTCTACTCCTAGTTCGGACATGCGTTGTGGAATCTGTTGCAGATTGGATGGCATAGGGAAATTGGAGATGATGATGATCCATTTTTTGTGGTGATTATTTCTTGAAAACTTGAAGTGTTAATGAAATATTCTAATTTCACCTACTGGAGGAATCTACAATCTCATAATCCATCAACTAAGAATTTTTGTGTTTTTGAAGAGTTGTTGCATCACACAGAAAAACATAGACATTTCGTTGTGCTTGGTGCTACAGAATTGTCTACATAGATTTTTTAGTAGTTGTGCTACCAAAGGCGCTATATAATCACCTATCCAAACATAGAAAAGGCCCTATGGAATCACCTAGAAAGACACAGAAAAGGAGCTACGAAATCTACAGAGCAGTTTTATAGGAGGGTGCTACGGAATTTCCTATAGCAATTATTGTTATAAATTTGATCATAAAACAAAAACGACAATGTGGGTTTCTCTAAAAACCAATTTGGAGGAAGATGATATCCCTATTGTCTTGTTGACCAAATTTTAGCCTGACCTAGTTTGGAATTTGAGAGAAACAATTAAAACACTAGTGCGCTGTGAAATGTGCAACAATTTCTCTGTTTTGCATAGTTGATTGGATATTCGCCTTGTTGGGAGGTTTCCACCTATCAAGGAGGGTTCGAATGGATTCTCATCGATCATTTAGATGTCAAGGGACACCTACACCTAATTTTTAGCTCCATTAAAGGCCTCATATAGTGAGGTGGAAACAATTTATTAATGACTTCCAACAATTTCCTCAAAATTAGCAGTTTGTTGGATTTTTGTCTCTTTGACTGTTGCCACCTATATACAAGGCTTAGAACCCAATGAAAGAGATGGGATTCAACCTCCTAAGTATATTTGGATGTTATTTTCTATTTAAGATAGGAGGGATCTCTTGAAGAGAGGTTGGATTCATGATCCAAGATAGGAGAGAGCTAGAGGAGCAGTTTAGTTGTTGAATTGTAAGCCCAAGGGCCTGTTGTAATTAGCATTTCTTCCATTAGAGATTCATGAGAGTTGCTTATTAGAATTTGTGTTCTTTGTTATCATTTTAAATTTTCATCTTGCTTGAATGGAATTGTAGGCATTGAAGATCAATGGTTGTTCATGAGGCAGGAGATTCATGAGATGCAAATGATTTGTAGTAATTGTCTCCTTTCATGATCTCTATTCTAGTTATCTTTTGAGTCATTTTTGCAGAGAGGATATTTTCTTGATGATATTCTTATTTTTGTTATATTTATTATACTTCAATCCATCAATTATATCCCTTTTGGCCTGGTATGATCTTGAGTGCCTTTGATCTATAGGATGTGTTGACTCCATGCCCAATGGAATGCTTTTGCTAACAGTTTGTTTCCCTCTACCTTTCTTGATCTTCCTTGTTGTTCCACCCTTTTAAAAATGATTTAATTTTTCAGGCTCGAATGGTTGATGTAAAATACCTTTTTGGTCATGTTAATGAAATAGAGCCTACTCTGGTTTTGATGTATTAGATCTGATGAAATCTTGTTTAATGGAAATTAGATATATTTTTTCCATCTCAATCTCTCTCACTCTGAAATTTTACTATCATTAAGGATTCAAATGATGTTTTGTAGATGTATGACAATGGATGTTTAATGGTTATACTGTTATAGATTTCTCAGAGTTTTGTTTTCTTGGATTTAAGAATTTCTTGTATTTGAAGCATTTCTCTTCTTTGTCTATTGGAACAGCCTGAAGCCAATGGTAGATTCACTTCATTTTCTTACTAAGTCTTCCTACTATCCACACTTATCCTCAAAATCCTGACCTAAGTTAAAACAATACCACTTTTTATGATGAACTTCATCCGTAATTTCCTATGTTTTGACATTGTTGAACTAAGTTCTATCCATTTGACACCACATTTAAGACTTATCTCATAAAATTTTTAATGGGTACTGGGCTTATCCTCTAGTAGTCTGAGGGTGATTCTCAATGCTAACAGGTGGGAACAACAATTTTAGCTAGTCAAGTTCGTGCATGGGAAGAAAGGAGAGAGAAAGAAACACAGTTTGAAGTTGATTCAACCATAGAGTGAGAATTACAGAGCAAGATGGAGCATAACTGGAGGGAATTGGAGCTGGAAAATGAAGAGTTGGGTTGTCAGGCTAGAGGAGTTAACTCCTATGTGAGTTTCACTAAAACAACAAGTGTTTTCTTTTGGTTTGTTGATAGTTTTCCTAGCAACAATTTCCCTTGAGTTCCCAGCTGATATATTCCTAGCCACCTGTGCTAGAGAGACCCTGATAAAATAATGGCACATCCCTTGGTTTGATCCTGATAAATGGATGGTACATCCCTTGGGTTATCCCTGATAAATGAATGGTGCATTCCTTGGGTTGGACAGGTCAAGAGGAAGAGAAATGGTGGAAAATCAGGATAGTTGTAGGAGAATATGAGTTAGGTTGTCAGTTTTATGAGCTATGAGTGGATTGTGAGATACCAACCTCTTTTGTGGATTACTAGCCTAATCTTGGGAATGACTAGTTGTTGATATTTGGAACAATTAGTCTATTTTTGGGTGGAATGTTCGTCCCAAGTGTTAGGACCCTATATTTCATAGGAATCACACTATGATTGAGATTTTCTCTCATGATTTTTATGTTGTAAATCATGTGCCATTATGCCCATGATTTCCAAAGGAAAAAGGAAATCATTTGGGACCTACACAGATCAAAATTGATCATTTTTTACTTAAGAATAAAACCTTGGTGAAGAAATTGGAAAAAGGGAGCCTTAGTGCAACCCACAGTATGTTTTTATCCTAAGTTTTATGAAAATTTTGCATGTTGGCATGTTGTGGATAAAATGTGTGCTAATCTTGGTGGTTGATTAGTAGGCGCCCACATCTATGGCTGGCAGAGGATATCAAACCCCCCCAACCATTCTAACTTTAATGGTGGGGGGGGTCTGAGTTGGTGGTATTTCTCGGTGGGCCCCATCATAACGTGGTACATTTGTGTTAACTTGGACCCCCCTAGCTCTAAACAATTTACCACCTACCCCCTCCCCTCCAAGTAAACCACCAAACCACTTTCTCATACCGCCTCCGCCCTCTGATGTCACACTCCACTATCTTCACCTATACGTCATGTTCCACTACAATACTGACTTACCTTTTCCCACTCACTTGTCGCCCGTCACATCCCATCCACTTTTCATCCACTCACCACCCTCCATGTCACATGTATACACATTTTACCCACCTATTACACTTCACCTCCCGAATACTCATGCTCACACATTTCAAATCGCCACCAACCCCATCTTTCCACCTAGACATCGTTCGCCCACTATACCACGCGAGCTTGCGTCAGGCAAAGCCCTAACTCACCATTATCATCATCTAAGTTCACCTGCAATTTTTCCCCTACAAAGTCCAACGAAAAGACAAGTTTCAAAGGAGAAAAAGGCATAGCCCATGACAAGAAGCCTCGACTACACTCCAGATATCAAAGGAAATGATGACACTCGATAGTTGATGATCAATCCGCCAATAACCACTCTTAGATTTAATTTTCAGATTTATTCACAAATGACCATAGTTAGCATCAAGAAGACAAAAATTCAGCATATATTGAAAACAAATCTTCAATAAAATCCATTAAATAAAGGTCCAAGTAAACCACTTTACTCCTGCAAAACCGCCCCCGCAAATTCACAAAATCGTTTTGTTTTTCCATTTTTGACCAGTCAACATCCGAGATTTATTTCGGCCAAACAGGGATGAATTTTCATAATCCAAGAGAGGTTTTTGTTCACAAAAGGTTTAAGAACAAAAACCTCTCCCCTAATTTACACAGGTGTTAAGAGCATGGAGAATCGAAACCATCTATAATCCCCATTTTTCAGTTTTTCAGTTTTCCTGTTTTAGCCTTGATTTTGCGATAGATGTTTTAGCGAGCTGAAGATGAAATTGGAAAAAAAGAAAGATTTTTTTTTTCTATAAAATTCTCATATAAAATAACCTCTTTCATTTTATACACAAGTGTCCCGTTGAAGAGAAACAAATGTATAAGTGTACCCCTATTCTCAGCAGATTCGGCCCAGCTTTCAGTTCAGATCTTTTTGGGATTTACTTGTTATTTTTGGCCAAGATGATCGAATTCGATCTCCTGAGCCTAAGGTTTTTAATAGAGTAAGGGTTGGAACCTACCAAAGAGAAGTGTCCGTTGTTGTAATCAGCTCACAGCCATATTCTATCAAAACAGTAATACATTTACAGGATTCATGTGTCATTTATGTTGGTGAAGTTTTTCACATTGTAAATATGTTTTCTTTGTTTTCCATATGTGTTTATTTTCTCTATTGTTTTAAAGAGAGTAAAGTTCAGGATTTGCCTTAAAAAACCCTATTCCCAGTTTAAAGCAATATTGATGTTTTCTACCTGAAGGTTAATTTCAGGATTCTTAATTACGCTGTTATAACCTGAGTCATTCCTTTTTTCTTCCTGATCATTCAATAAACCTTAAATGATCCAAAAAAGTGCCTACCTTGCCCTGTAAGTCTTCCTATGGAACCTGCTTTGATTGATTTAGCTTCTTTGACCCCATTTACCTAATGGCCTATCTTTCCTGTTCAAATCAAAACAATTCAAAACAAACCTAAAAACCCCATTCCATCATAGCCATCCTAACATCCCATACAAACAAAGCTAAATCTGATATAGAGATCCCTCTTTGAGTCTTGGAGGGATAGATCCTTTACTCGAAGTGGTTTTGTAGTTACCTCTACCCATTTCCACCTCATCCTGGGAAATTATAGAGTGATAACACCAAGCAACTGGTTGTGCAATTATTGTTTAAAGATAAGTGTTTTATCTTGTTGTTGTGTTATTTACATGCGTTATTGTTGTGCATGAACTCTGTGTAAATGAGAATGGTTTATATGTTTTTGTAATGAGCTATTTAGTTGCATTTCATGTTTATTATTATCATGTTGTAGATGCATATATTGTATGGCTATAGAGAGTAGTTGAATCTATTTTAAATTTGTAGTTGTAAGCTAGAGGGAATCGAATAACATTAAAACAATTAATTTAGTTAGAAAAAAAAAATTCATATATATTCTTCACTGTAATGTCCCTTGGTTGAGGTGGGAGATGCTACATTATGGTATCATATATCTTGTTCAAACATCAGGCTTGTATGGGCCAATATGGCTATGAATTTGTCAAAAATTTTGTTGTAGATTTTGCTTGTGACGAGTTTGGGGAAAAATGAAGATTTTAGAGATAAATCCCCAATTTTGTGAGTGAAATATGAGTTTTAATGACTTTGGACGCCTTGAAAGTTTAATGGAGTAGAGCGGTGAAGTTGCAAATCGAAATTCAACCTGGACTGGTCAAAATTTGAGTTTTAATGGTCACATGTAGAGTTACGGGAAGTTTGAAGAATCGACAACTGAAATCGTGTTTGATCTCATGATTGATGACCAAAATTCATTATGATAAATTTAAAAATTCATAAGGGTTCGAACATTTGAAAGGTTGATGAGATCAACAACCAAGATTAAATTGGTAGTTGTGAAATGGATTGGATCGACAGTTTATATTCATCGTGGTTTTGGTTGAAAATTTTCTAAGTGTTAAAGTTTACCAAGAGAAATCATCGATGGTCGATGGTCAGGTCGGTCGAAATGACGAAGAGTTTGGTTTGGCCATGAGACATCCATGACTTTCGATGGTCAATGGTCAGGGGTTGGTCGAATCTATCGAAGTATTTTCAATAATCGATGAAATTCGTTGATGGTTGATGGGTCGGTGGTTGGGGGTCAACCGATTTAGGTGAAATGTTCAAATCAAGCAAGATAATTATTCAATGTTCAATTCATCGATGGTTCGGCATCAACCAAAGTCAGTGAGGTGTTCGGGTCATCTAAGAGGAATGGTCGATGATCGATGGGGAAAAGAGGATGATGAAGTCATCATCCACGTTTCATGCCACATCAACATCCATGTGTCATGCCACATAACCCAATTTGAAACCTCAGGATGATGTGTCATGACACATCAACATCCACGTGTCATGCCACATCATCCAAAAAAACTAGTTAATGAATGATGGTCAAATTGACCAATTTGGGAAAGTGTATTTGACACCCATTGAGGATCGCCGATCGTCGATGGGTCGATGGTCAAGTGCCAACCAGTGTTGTTGAGAGTTCCATTCATGAACGAAGGTCACCGATGACCAATGACCAATGGCTAAGTTGGTCCGTGTTGGACCTTGACCAGGTTTTGAAGATCCTTGGTCATGTTTGACCTATTTTTGGGACTTCGATAGGTTGTCGAGCATGGAGCACAAATCGAAGCAGAGATCACGGGATCTCAACCCCTTTTTAGGGATTTTTGGGCTTGGGGCTTGTATAACGGGTATGGGGATGTCGACCCATGGGTTTACCCATGCTTAGGCCTATTTTGTAATATATAAATAGGAAGCTAGGTGATGTAAGAGGAGGCCAGTGTGCTAAGTGTTGGAGTGTGCATCTATGTGATGCTAGAGGGAGACGTAGTCTGATCTATGTGATCGAAGGTTTGTAATTTGTGCTAAGTGCAGATAATGATTGTTAATGCTTCTTGCATACCGTGTGAGACTTGCAGAGCTAAGTGCAAGTAGTTGTAAGAGACTGTGAAGAGGCTTTGTGCTATAACGCAGGGAAGGAGGATCTAGCGAGGTGTGCGGATCTCATGTCATCTACGGAGTTGGTTTTGAGGCTTGGTGCATGTAAGAATATTGGACGAAGATAATAAAGAAGACAAAGAGTTGGTGGATGTAGCCCCAGGGTGGGGGTGAACCACGTATATACTATGTCGTGATTGTTATTTTCTTTGGTTGTTCTTTGTCTATGTGTTGTGAATTCTTTATGGTTTCTACCTTGTTTATATGGTTAAATGCTTAGTCCATTGTTAGATGATGAATGGATGTAATATGGTATCTTAGTGTTGAATATTGTGAATGAATGCTATATTTGATCTATGTCAATATGCTTAGTGCTTGGATCTACTGAATTTGTAGGAATATTGCGTTGATATGTTATTAGGGTTTAGTTGTGTTGTAAACTAAGACTGAATATTAACTGCTAAGTGCTTGTTAAGGTGTTGTAATCATAGATCTGTGTCCCAGCTAAGGTTGCAAAAACTAGTGTCCTGCAACCACCCCTGCCTCTACCTCGGGTGAGACTTCATATGCCTCACAGGTGTTGTTGAAAGGGCCAATAGTTATGGTTTTGTTGGCATGTTATTGTAGCATTAAACCACGGGTATGCCCCTATGCCAAAAAATGGTTCTGTTGTCGAGACCTGAAACTGTGATTGATGGGAACTGAGGAAAAAAGGAGATTTGTGCGAACATCTGATCTGAAACTGTGAAAGATTCATGCATAGATCTGTTTCCCTAAGTGCACAAACTCCTACTTAAAACTCTATGCTAAGAAAAGAAATCTGATCTGAAGAAAAGAGGTAATATCTGGAAGATTTATGCTCTGATAAAGGTAAGAATAGTGAAATTTTTTAGATCCGAAAGCTTCATGCTCTGTTGAAAGTAAGATTAGTGGAACTTTTTTTTTTTCAAAAGTATGGATATAGGTATGTCTAGCTTGAAAATTAGGGCACAACTAGAAGAAAGAAGATTTAGTATGAGTAGATCTGATAAGACTAATGAAAGATATGTTATACCTATGCATATAAAGAATGTTTGGACTAACCAATGGATGTAGGATCCTAGAAAGACTTTTTTGCAGGTTAGCTACTATGATCCTAGTGCACATTATAGGAAAGGTTGGGGATCATTTAAAAGAAAATGAGGATTAACCCTTTGTTATAGTTGCAGAAGACCGGGGCATCTGGCTAAGGAATGCCCTGGTAGAAGGTCTAGTTGTCTTTGTTGTAAAGTTATGGACCATGAAGTTTTGGATTTCCCTAGAATGATTGCTAAGGTTGAAAGTATGAATATGAGACAAGAAAACCCTAAGGCAGATCCAGAAACTAAGACCGTGGCAGAACCCCAAAGAGAATCAGAGATTATATTGCTGCAAATAAAAGAGACCCTGAATGATCACTGACATATCAACTTATCAAAGATCTTCAAAGAAAATGAATACCTAGAAGCAAGAATAGGAGACTTCGACATTGACTGTGTTCTGGATGAAGAAACACATGTGAATATTATGATGGAAATAACTTGAGAAACTTTAGGAAAGTCTGTTATGATTCCTTCATTGGAAGTAATAGGAGTATTTAAGGCAAAGATCATAACCCTGTGTGGAAGACTCACCTAGACATGTATGAGTGCTCATGAAACTTCGACAGAGGAAGATTTTGAGGTTGTTGAATTTATTGAGAACAATGCCCCATTTGCTATATTACTAGGAAAACCTTGGATTGAAAGGGATCAGGCCAGAAGGAAAGAAGAAGAAGTCTTAGATCAGAAGAAGCAAGAGTTGAAATATTTCATGACTAGGAGGATCGCAGACTTGATTGAAGAATAGGAGAACATATCAAAGATATTTAAAACCCGAAACTTGGATGTCGAAGTTGGAATAACACAAGAAGACTCAAAGAAGACTGAAGCACCTACCCCAGACAGAGAAGCGGTATTGCACATGAACCCTACTCAATAGTGTGAAGTTACTATGCCAAGAGGAGATAAGAATCATAATGGAAAGAGGAATACCGAGACAAAGATTACTAGAAAGAATCATAGAAAGCTATGTAAGAAGAGAGCAAAGATCGAAAAGTTACAGAAGGTTCCAAAGGGAACTTCGCAAAAGGAAAACTTGCAAAATTGGTACTTCGTCGAGATAATAGAACAACGCCACATGGCACTTCGCCATGGCGAAGAAATATATCCTTTGGGAACAATATAACCGTTAGACTGATGCCCTAAACGGTTAGAATGACATTTATGATCCGAGACCTCACCATCAGATCGTTGGGGCCGCACCATAATGGACATAACTCAAGTAATGAAGGCTTGTCACTTGTTGGAGAGAAGAAGGGGATGTGAGGCTACAAGGTAGATTCCATCCAGAATGGCGCAGTGCACCTAGCATGCCAATTAATTGCAGGAAATATAGTAAGGAAAAACAGACCCACTCAGGTCACAGGATTTCTCATGGACCTCACTGGGAAATGCGTGGAAGGCCTACAAATGAGCTGCCTGAAGTACCTAGTTAATCAACTGGAATTAGACTACCACGAAGCACAGGGTAAGGGCTACGAGTTCCACTTTAGCTGGCTCTTGGTCCTCATCACGTTTTTTTCTTGGGAGATGCCGGAAGGTGTGACCTTCCCGGACATCGAGTCGTTCGAGCTGCTTGCTGCAAAGCTCACCACGCTTTGGTACTCGAGAAACATGGGAAAGCAGTGGCAGTCAAACGCAGTCTTTCACACATATTATATACAATTGAAGGGGGATATAGAAGTTGAACCTTGCATGACGCCAAACACCTTGCATCGGTTCCGACCCCTTATGAAGTTATGCACAATCGACACTTCATCTATATCACTGCACAAGCAGACGAGCACAAAGAGGAGCTGCAGTCGTACTAAGAGCTTACAGAAGAGGACCTCGAGGAGATAACTAAGGACTGGTCCACAGACCTCCTTATCCTTGTTGTCCCTGCAGAGATGTATGATCCCAAACTTGACAGCTCGGAGGCTACTCACAAAGAACATGACATACCCGGCACCAGCAAAATGAAGAAGACTGAAGAATTCCAAGACTTAAGAAGCGCATAAAAAAAAAACGTTTATGTATCACCTGACCGAGGGGGTGGTGACAAAGTAGAAGAAATAAATGCAAAAGAGGACAAGCAAAAACAAGGTGAAGTAACACCGCCTAGATATGAAGTTGATCCTTTGAAGAAGAGGAAGGTTTCTCCCCCGAAACCCTCTTCCCGGAAGAAATCTAGAGCCACCTTGACCAAGATGCATGTTGTGCTCATTTTCGATGACTTTGAATTCATCATCGTAGTTGTAAATGATGCCTCATAGGAAATCTTACAGAAACAAGAATCTAAGAAGGAGGAGATGTACGATAGAATCGAGGATGAAATCTGAGGGGTATAGTAGGCCCTTCAATCCAGTCGCACAGTGTTCACTGCACCCCTGTCGTCGAAAGAACCAAAGTTGGGAGATGAGCCAACCCAACTCCGCAAACTAGTTGATGCAACTGAAGCTCACCTTCATCGCGCACAGGAAGAAACAAAACAAGCCACCTGAGCCTTGAATCAAGTGCAAGAAGTAGTCGTAGAACAACGTCGAGTTGCAGAGTAGGAGAAGGTTTCTCTCCAGACAAGGTTTGAAGAGGAGAAATCACAGATTCAATAAGAATAAGAACAGTTGCTCGCAGAGTAACTTGAAGTGAAAGAAGTAGTCAAGAGAGCACTCTACTCTATGATAGGATTAGAGCCTGAGCCAGAAGACTGAATTGCACATCAAGTAGAGTAGCTCGTGGAAGCTATCTAGTAGCTACAGAAAAGAATAACAGACTTAGAGCTTCGCATAGTGCCTGACACCCCACAGGAGGTGAGGGATCAAAGAGAAGCAATTGCTCAAAGCGCAGTTGAGAGAATAAAGGCCCTTTCCATGGAATGTAAACATCTACGTGATCGAAGTGCCTAGACTTACGAGTGACTCAGTGAGAATCCAAAACTAAAGGCACTAGAGTCACAACTCTATAAGGCAAAGAAGCAAGAAGAAACAATACAGGTGTAGTTGAAGCCCCTATTAGCTATTGAAAGGATGAAGAGATCCCAAGAGAAATGTATTGCTAAAAAGTAGGTCCACACCATTCATATTAGAGTCATGGAAGTGAATCAGAGGCTGAACAATACATGATGAGGCTTTCCAACTGTTCGCAAAGATCAAAGGCCGAGGAACAGAACTGGAACAAGTATTCACTACAGTTGAATAGTGCTTAGAGGGACCTGTCAATGAAGCTGTTATCCAGGAGTTCGCTGAACAGGAGTCTGTGACACATCAACAAGTCAAAGAAGCTTGAGCCAAGCTCGAGGCTTTTGAAGTAGAGATACCCAGATCAGAGTGACTCGGGACAAGTCACAAGTGAGTGTTGGGGGCATGTTGGCCCTTGACCAAGTTTTGAAGATCCTTGGTCATGTTTGACCTATTTTTGGGACTTCGACATGATGTCGAAGGCGGAGTGCAAATCAAAGCAGAGATCATGAGATCTCGACCCCTTTTTATGGATTTTTGGGTTTTGGTCTTGTGTAACAGGTATGGGGATGTCCACCCATGGGTTTACCCATGCTTAGGCCTATTTTGTAATATATAAATAGGAAGCTAGGTGATGTAAGAGGAGGCCACTGTGCTAAGTGTTGGAGTGTGCATCTATGTGATGCTAGAGGGAGAGGCAATTCGATATATGTGATAGAAGGTTTGTAAGTTGTGCTAAGTGCAGATAATGATTGTAAATACTTCGTGCATACTATGTGAGACTTACAGAGCTAAGTGCAAGTAGTTGTAAGAGACTGTGAAGAGGTTTTGTGCTATAACCCAGGGAAGGAGGATCTAGAGAGGTGACCAGATCTCCTATCCTTTGGGGAGTTGGTTTTGAGTCTTGGTGCATGTAAGAAGATTGGACGAAGATAATAAAGAAGATGAAGAGTTGGTGGACGTATCCCCAGGGTGGGGGTGAACCACGTATATTCTGTGTCATGATTCCTATGTGCTTTGGTTGTTCTTTGTCTATGTGTTGTGAATGCTTTATGGTTGCTATCTTGTTTATATGGTTAAATGCTTAGTGCATTGTTAGATGATGAATGGATCTAATATGGTAGCTTAGTGATTAATACTGTGAATGAATGTTAGATTTGATCTATGTCAGTATGCTTAGTTCTTGGATCTATTGAATCTGTAGGAATATTGTGTTGATATTTTATTAGGGTTTAGTTGCACTGTAAACTAAGACTAAATATTAATTTCTGAGTTCTTTTTAAGGTGTTTTAATCACAGATCTGTGTCCCAGCTAAGGTTGCAGACACTGGAGTCCTGCAACCACCCCTACCTCTACCTTGGGTGAGATGTCATATGCCTCGTAGGTGTTGCCGAAAGGGTTGATAGTTAGGGTTTTTTTGGTGCGTTGTTGTAGCGTTGAACCCCGGGTCTACCCCTATGGCAAAAATCGGTTTGGAGTTGTGTGCAAGTCGATCATCGGGGAATTGGTCTAATGGATGACGGTCGGGTCGGCAGTTTGGGGAAGTATTATGCATGGCAAAGGATAATTTAATTTGTCGATGGTCGATAGAGAGTATATGAGTGTTCCATATTTATTTTGACTTGAGATCGATGACACATATTCCACATAGCCATAATTATTCCATACTTTCAAAAAAAAAACTGAGTCTGGAGCAACTTTCTTATTTTTTCCATAACTAGAGAAAATTACAGTGGATTGGGATGAAACTTATGGGTTTTTTCCACATAGAAGAGGCCTATAAAATAACCATAGAGGACCCTTGTCCAATTATGCTTGAATTTGGCATAAATTGAAAAATAGTAGTTTTTAAAGATCTGGGTCTAGATCATTGACACAAGTTGACATTTCAATAAAATTGCACCAGTAGAGAAACATAAAATTCGTCAAAAGCAAGAAAGATGATGAAGATATTGCACCTAAAATTGATAAAGTTGATAATAGGAGAATGATGGGTGAAGTTCCTAATAAGGAATGCGGAAATCAAAGTTTTGCAAATGAAGTAGATCAAGCTATATAAAATAGAGTTCCCAAAGAAGAATATGACACAATTGTAGATCTTGATAATCTCCTGAAAATAAATTTTCCATTATCCAATGAAATAAAAATGAAAAAAGAGAATTATAAAGAAGAAGATGAAGAAGTTTTTGTTGCAAAAAAAAATGATGATGATGATGAAATCCCAAAAGCATGTCAACCAGTAGAATTGAGCGATGAAGATATTGAAATGTTTCCAATTTTATTTTGATGATCTACTAAACTCCTCGTCAAGAGAAAATACGAACAAAAGAAAGGAATGGATTAAAGGACTGACTGCAATCTCAGTATCATGAATTGAATGTAAAGAAAAACTTTATGACAAATTTGAACATTCCCTTAAAAATTGTTGGGAATTACAAAATGTTGTCAATGGAAGACACTTAAGAACTTTTTTTGATATGAATAATCAAGGAATCCCTATGAAGTCTGTTCAAAATCAACAATGAAGATTTTGGTATGACAACATCCTTGAAATATGTCCATAAAGATGAATGAACAACCTGAACTATGATGAAATCCTTAGCAATAGGATTAGAATTAAAAGGAATATCAACCTTGTTAAGTCACATAAAGCAAACAACACTCTCTTTGATTATGGCATTTCCAAAGTAATAAGAAACTTATGAAAAGGACTCTTCCAACCAACAACAAGAGGTTATTGAGAAAAGATCATGGTTAGAGGAGTTATAGGAGTAACATCAAATTTACTTCCGTTTTAGCAAAAAGATGAGCACGAGAAATATCTGAATGTCAAAAAGTTAACAATGATTGTATGGGTATAGAACCATATCACTGTTTGAGACAACAACAAAAATGAAGAGGCTTTTTGGGTTATAAATGAGTGAATAAGTTGATTAGCATCATGAAGAAATTGGGAGCAGTCTGGAAGAAAATGAAGATAGTTCTTGAGTAGCATTTGTATAAATCATGGCACACCCTCAAAGGAAGGTAAATGGAAACATAATTAAAATATATCTAGTGCATCATTGAAGCAGCATGGTTAGAATATGATTATAGATTAAAGTATCATGGAAGGATAAAACATGTCTTGATTATTTGAGACATTAGTACAACAACGGATGAAAGGACCATGGTAGAAGGTTTGGTTTCTCTTGAAAAATATTGATTGTATTTAGCATTAAAAGAGAGATCATTGTTGACAGGGGGAGTTGCAGAATATTAGAAGGAAGTTCCTTTGCCATTGATGTCAAAGGGGGAAACATAAACAATAAAACAAGTACAAAACAAAAATAATGAAGATATGGGGAGTCAATTGAAATGAATCAAAAGGAATACAATACACATTCACAGGGGGAGAAATATTGTTTTACTAAGTTCTTTCAATGAAAAAGGGAGAGACTGTTGGAAATTTGGTTGTCATTGATGTCAACCTTGGCAAAGAGGGGAAGTGTCATTGATTTCTTGGTTTGGAGATAAGCATTGTTAATGTGCCATAATGAGATGCATTAATGTCAAAAAAGGTTTGAAGGAATGATGAAATAACATATCAAGTAAACAAGAATGGATGAACCTTGCATGAATATGTCAAATGTTGAAGAAATGTGTAACAACATTGTGAAGTGTTGTGTGGCTACCTATGAAATATAAATACTTATAAATATCACACATGAAGTCATCCTCCCACCTCCTTACAATGCTAGAAAGTAATGTTATGAAGAGATACCAAGTCGGTCCTACTTAATCATGTTGGTGTTGACATTGTTGCAGAAAGGATCATGTTTGTGCATTAAAAGTACAATAAAGAAAGGGGTGGATGTGAAAAAGTAAAAAATCAATTTTACTAGTATATTTAAAAGTGTGTGTGTTTACAAATATAATAAAGAAAAGGGGTGCATGTGAATTTTACTAGTATATTTAAAAATTCATGTATAGAAGTCAAAGAAATATTTTACAAGCTCGTGGTTTCAAGTCCATGGTTTTTGGAAGTAAAAGTGCTTCTGAAAAATTCAAAGGAAATATTTTACAATCTCGTGTGTTCAAGTTCATGGTTTTGGAAGTAAAAGTGCATGATTAAAAGTCAAAGAAATATTTTACAATTGGGTTTACCATTGGTGGTTTCATGCGCATGATTTTGAAGGCCCATGGTATTTGCAAAGGTGAAATAAAAAGAATTTATGGTTCAATAAATAATAATTGAAAAGATTTCATGTAGCTATTAAGAACAAATAAAAAGGAGAGGATGAAATTTGCTCTTAATTAAATGGCAAATGATTGTTTTTTTATTAAAATAAAATGAAAAGGTGCAATGGTTCATTGTTGAAGAAACAAAATGGTTCAATAAATCATAATTAAAAACCGTTCATGTAGATATTATGAATAAATAAAAAGGAGAGGAAGAAATGTTTTCTTAATTAAATGACAAATTATTTTTATTTTATTAAAATAAAATGAAGAGGTGCAATGGTTCATTGTTGAAGATACACAATGGTTCAAATTCATACTTATTGGAATATTATATAAATAGAAATGTATAGTGAAAGGAGGATGACTCAATGATCTAATTCAGAAGATCTAAAACAGAATAAGATTCCAAGAAAAAAATGTAAACAAATTCACATGAAGTGAGGGTGGAAGGGAGGAGCAAGGGAGGATTACAGTCCTCTATAGGTTGGAGCCTGAAGAATAGGGAGTTGTAGCTTCCTCAAGTTGGTTCTTGAAAATAGATGATTGGAGTCCTCTACATGTTGAATCGTGATCTAAAGGGAGTTAGTGCTTTAAAACAGGGGATTGGTGTCTTCTTGAGTTGGTCTCAAAAATAGGGGATTGGTGTCTCCTTGAGTTGGTGCTAAAAAAGGGATTGGTGTCTCCTAGATTTGGTGCTCTAAAACATGGGATTGGTGTCTCATTGAGTAGGTGCTCAAAAGGAAGAAGATTGGTGTCTTCTACAAAATTGCAACTTGTAACTAAAATATAAGTATCATATTTATTATAGTTAAATTTTGAGTACTTTACTTTCTTCTTGATCAATTGTTATGGCTAATAAATTTAAGAATTGGTTAAAATTCTGAAAAAGAAGCCAATGTTGATTCACCCCCCGCCCCTCAGTATTGAACATCATTTAAACAATTCACTCGCCTCAAGTTTCAATTTGTGTGTTGCATCTGATTTATAATGCAGAAGATATTATTTCTTTTGCAAAAAAGGTATCATATAAGTTTACTAGATTTCATTGGAAACACCGATTTGAGATCATTTAGCAATAAAAATTTCTATGTCAAGTTATGATATTTTTTCATCTACTCGAGAACCTTGCATTAATCTAGTTGTACTGTAACAAACATAGATCCATAATAACGCCAGATCTATCAACCCTGAGAAGGATCAAATATCTCGAGATGCAAACCTTTAATATAGTGCAAAACTTGAGGAAAGGTTAAAGGTTTTCACCTAGATAGATTGGATCCCTCTCGACACTTGATAGATCTGGGTTAATATGGATCTACAATGGTTCCAGTCATGGGAAATAAGACAAACTTTGTATATCAACATCAATATGTATATCTATATGTCGAAGACTAATCTGATCATTCAAAATTTATTCAGTTACATCAATTTGTTAAGAATATAGAGAGTATGAATCAAAAGTATAGTTAATGAGTTACACAAGGATTATTATGAATATAAAAACTAACAATGTAGAATGGTGAAAAATTTGTTAATAATAAAAATGTAGTAAATTACAAATATTTACATAGTGACCAATCTCCATCTTTCATATTTTTCTTTTCTTCTTTTCTTGGCTGAGCACATTTTTCGCATTTTATATATCTTAATATTAAAAAAAAATTTAATGTGAAAATACTAATAAATCACAAATAACCAAAAAAAGTACATGAATTCACCTTATAATATCTGTTTTGAAATTTGTTTTCACTACCTTATTGCTAAATTCATTTCACTTGATGATTCATTGTATCTCTTAGTTGAAGTCAATATAGAGGATTAATTTCCTTCATATCATTTTTCATAGTATTATCACTGAAATCAATGCACCCTATTGTTTTATGTTATATCATTACCACTAAAATAAATTCAACCTATTCTTTTATGTTATATCACTATCATTGAAATCAATGCACCGTATTGCGTCAATCCTCTGAAAATGTATTTGAAAATCCAAAAGGATTGCCTCCAAAGAGACTAATTTAACACTCCATTGAATTTATGTTAGGCTCCTTGCCAAAGTCCAAAACGTATCAACTCAACCCAAACGAAAGTATAGAAATTGGAAGGTAGATTAATAAATTTATATATGAGGGCCATATTTAGCGAAACACCTTCAACTTATAATATATATTTTGAAATTTGATATCATTCTTCCACATGAAATATTCTTCATGTTCGACAACACAATTATTCCAACAGAGGATGAACACCTTCAATAACCACCCACACAAATATATCAAATATCAACACACTGATAATTTTGCATGGTAAAACCCCTAAGGGGAAACATTCACGGCCCCAACCAACACGTCCTCTTGGAGCAATTTATTAATGCAAAAGAAAAATATTACAGAGAGATTTTACAAGAGACTTTCTCACAATCTATCATAGGAAAATGACCCTCCATGCTATTTAAATAGATATCATGGACCAACCGGTTGTTAATCCAAGGATCAATGTAGTTGTTAAGATCAAGGAGAATATGAACCATCAGATCACTCTATGTCAAGAACATATCGTGACCACTGGATTTCATAACTACAAAGAAAATATTATTATCCTTATCCTCAGGACTCTAGAACTCACCCCTTTACTAGATCCTAACCTTAACCTAACTTAATTATTAAAACTAACCTAACTATTATTAAAACTTATTGAATCCTAGGGTTGCACTTAGCACACATTTAGGTTTCACTTGAACCGACATTGACTAATCTTCTATCATCTCCCCTACACTATGAAAAATAAAAATAAAAATTATTATAACTTAATAACCTAAACCAACCTAATTTATACCAACATACTTTATTATAATCCTTATGATATACATTAATAATATTATTATTACCATTTTACAAATTAACCCTAAAAACTAGCATAATACTTTAATAATTATTAATATCTTTTGGATATTTAAATTAAATTCCAGGACTAATTAATACGAGCATATAATTTGTTACCACTAATACATCAATAACAATATTAATACTACTTTTTAAAAAATTAACTCTAATTTAACCTATAAATTAGCATAAACATTAATAATAATATTATTATTAACATTTCACAAATTAACCCTAATTTATACCAACATACATTATTAAAATCCTTATGATATACATTAATATTATTATTATTATTACCATTTTACAAATTAACCCTAATTTAACCTTAAACTAGCATAATATTTTAATAATTATTAATATCATGGATAATTAATTTAAATCAATTCCAAGACTAACCTAATTATTACCAACATATAATATGTTACCACTAATACAACAATAATAATATTAATACTACCTTTTTAAAAAATAACCCTAATTTAACCTATAATTAGCATAAACATTAATAATAATATTAATACCATTATTAAATTAAATCAAAAACCACTTAATTCAGTAATAAACAAAATCTTTATTAAATACCTATTTTTAAAAATATTTTCAAACCTAGGGTTTCACATAGTCGACTTTAGGTTTCCTACACTCCTCATTAATATTTATTAGGGTTCCTATCTTGTTTTTCCCCAAGCTTTTTTGTCTTGAAGATGGATCCTGTTGTGGATCCGAAACGTCGACAAGCAATTGAAAACATTGTGGTTCTTCCAATAATTTCTAAACAAAACTCTCACCACAGAAATCTAAATGATCATACAAATGAATACTAATGCATACTAATGAAAAACACTAATAAACACACTTTTACCTAACGACATATTAAACCAAGTAGATATTAATTAACTCCTAAGTGTCTAAATATCCTAACACCCCCCTCCTTAAGAAAAACTTGGGATAGGATTGAAGGATTTACAATAGTGACACAATAGGAGAAGGAAGGAGGAATTATATCCTATCCCCACTTCATGACAACTTCCTAAACTCCTAACATAGATCAAAGTTTGGAAAACTTCACTTCTGTAAGAGACTTTGTGAAAATGTCTGCAACTTGATATTTTGTAGGGAAAAAGAACACTTCAATAACTCGATCATGAATGAGTTTTCTGATGAAGTGAATGTGTATCTCTATGTGTTTGTTGCAATGATTTTGAACTGGGTCTTTGGTGAGATTGATGGAACTCTAGTTTTCTCACCAAAGAATAGTCACATTTTGCTACTAGAATCCAAACTCTGAAAGGATTTGTCGAAGACACAAAGATTCCTGACTTTCATTTACCGTTGCCCGGTACTCTATTTCTGTTGAAGAAATTGCAATAGCCTATTGTTTCTTATAGACCCAAGTGACGGGTACTGAACCAAGCATGAAAACATAACCTGCAGTAGACTTCTTATCATCTGGGTCAGCAACCCAATCTGAATCAATGAAACCAACCAATAAAGGAGTCCATCCCGAACTGTAATGTATCATGAACTGAAGTGTACCTCAAAAATACCTAAGTATCCTTTTAGTTGTTTTCCAATAGATTTCATGGGGTGTTTACATATAACGGGAAACAAGACCAAAAACAAAGGAAATATCAAGGCAAGTGTTAGTCAAGTATAAGAGGTTACCAACTAACTGATGGTACAAAGTGGCATCAACTTCTAGAGAATTATAGGTGAAAACAAGCTTGAATCCAGACTGGAAGGGAGAAGGAGCTGGTTTAAAATATTCCATGTGGAAGCGACAGAGAAGGTCACAAGCATACTTAGACTGGGAAAGAAAAACTCCTTCATTGGTTTGAAAAACTTGGAGGCCAAGGAAATAGTGAAAAAATCCTAAGTCTGACATTTCAAATTTACTCTTAAGGCTGGTCTTCACATGGTTTAAGAGTTTTGAGTCACTATGAGTAAGGATAAGGTCATCAACATAAAGTACAATGATTATGATATGACTTCCTACTTTCTTGGTATAGACTTTTGGATCCGAATGACATATAGAGAATTTGATGTCAATAAGAAAGTTGTCCATTTTGGCATACCAAGCTCGAGGATCTTTCTTAAGACCATAAACATATTTCTTAAGGTGACAAACAAGACTAGATTCATTTCGGACTTATCTCGGAGGTTGTTCCATGTACATTTCTTCTTTAAAATCTCCATGCAAGAACGAAGATTTAACATCCATCTAATCAACCTCCCATTTATGTGAGGGAGAAAGGGTAAGAACAAGGAAAATGGAATTCATTTTGGCTACATGGGAAAATGTTTCATTATAGTCAATTCCTTCAACTTAGGAAAATCCTTTCACAACTAACCGATCCTTGTGCCTTTCAACAACTCTATATGATGCATACTTAGTTATGTAGATCCATTTACATGTGAAAATTTTTGTTCCTTTTGGAAGAGGTAAAATATCCCAAGTATCATTTTTCATTAAAGAACGATACTCTTCATTCAATGTTGTATCCCAATATGGATGACCTAAATCTTATGAAAATGTCTCTGAATCATGAGTCTCTGAAACTTGAGCTAAAAGAGAATAGGCTTGCTATAAACATGAATGTGTCTGATACTATTATGAAGGATCACTGACAATATCACCAGTTACTTCTCGTGTTCAACAGACCCATATAGGAAGAGGTAGTGTTGGTGCTCGTTCAGGTTCAATGGACTCATCTAGAGGAAGGTGAGCAAGTGGAGGTGGATTTTCATCCTCACTACCATCATCTAAAGAAGAAAACATAATAGGAATATAAGAATGCACAAATGTAACATCCCAACTATAATCCCCAGTTTAATTAATTCTTATGTAGATTTAATGCACAGCTACAACCAAAGAAATGTAATATGTGAATTGTATTTCAATGTTTTAATAATAAAATGTGATGCCAGCTGCTAAGGGGGACATGGAAAAGAGATGGGGGATAAATTAATCCAAAAGAGAGGGGAGTGTCTAGGATAATGGCCAAGAGGGTTCCAAGGGGGGAATTACCCATGTATATTAATTCAACCCATTTTCCTAAATTTTTCTAATTGTATATGAACCTTCCAATTTTTTATTCAGTGTTCCCAAAGTTAATCATTGAATACATGTAAGAGGGTGGGTATGAGTGGTCACATCCCAAAGTTATTGGAAACATGGGAGTTGAGTAAAATAATCTTGGGGAAGAGTGTTAATAAAGAAAGGAAAGCCAAAGAGAGAAAACTTGTATGGGTGGTGTTAGCATAGAAATTTGTAGTAGCAAATTTGGTCATTTCGCAGCATTGATGAATCAGGAGATTTCGTAGCGCATCTTGAAGTGCATCTTCCCTAATTACCATTATTGCATTTATGAAGCTGGTGTAAGTCAATCTCATTGTTTTAAACATCCTTTTTTTAAAAGGAAATAATTGAGATTTGGTCATTAAAGTTTTCTAACTATTTTATCAAAGATTTGAATTCTACTCCTAGTTTGGACAAGCGTTGTGGAATCTGTTGTAGATTGGCTGGTAGAGGGAAATTGGAGATGACGATGATATATTTTTAATGGTGATTATTTCTTGCAAACTTGAAGTTCTAAGGAAATATTCTAATTTCACCTACTGGAGGCATCTACAATCTCATAATCCATCAACTAAGAATTTTTGTGTTTTTGAAGAGTTGTTGCATCACACAAAAAAACACAGAGATTTCATTGTGCGTGGCGCTACATAATCGTCTACATAGATTTTTTTGTAGTTGCAATACCAAAGGTGCTACAGAGTCACCTATCCATACATAGAAAAGGCACTACGGAATCACCTAGAAAGACACAGAAAAGGCGCTACGGAATCTGCAGAGCAGTTTTATAGGAGGGCGCTACGGAATTTCCTATAGCGGTTATTTTTACAAATTTGATCATAAAACCAAAACGATGAAGTGGGTTTCTCTAAAAACAAATTATGGAGGAATATGATTTCCCTTTTGATGTTTTGACCAAATTTCAGCCTAACCTAGTTTGGAATTTGAGAGAAACAATTAAAACACCAGTGTGCTGCAAAATGTGCAACAATTTTTCTGTTTTGCATAGTTGATTGGATATTCGCCTTGTTGGGAGGTTTCCACCTATCAAGGAGAGTTCGAATGGATTCTCAAGGATTAGTTAGATGTCAAGGGACACCTTCACCTAACTTTTATCTCCATTAAATACCTCATCCAATTAATTGGAAACAATTTATTAATGACTTCCAACAATTTCCTGAAAATTAGCAGTTTGTTGGTTTTTTGTCTCTTTGACTGTTGCCACCTATCTCCAAGGCTTAGAATCCAATGAAAGAGATGGGATTCGACCTATTAAGTATATTTGGATGTTATTTTCTATTTAAGAGAGGAGGGATCTCTTGAAGAGAGGTTGGATTCATGATCCAAGAGAGGAGAGAGCTAGAGGAGCAGTTTAGTTGCTCAATTGTAAGCCAGAGGGCTTGTTGTAATTAGCATTTCTGCCATTAGAGATTCATGAGAGTTTCTTATCAGAATTTGTGTTCTTTGTTAGCATTTTATCTTTTCATATTTATTGAATGGAATTGTAGGCATTGAAGATCAATGTTTGTTCATGAGGCAGGAGATTCATGAGCTACAAACGATTTGTAGTAATTGCCTCCTTTCATGATCTCTGTTCTAGTTATCTTTTAAGTCAATTTTGCAAAGAGGATATTTGCTTGATGTTATTATTCTTTTTGTTATCTTTATTATACCTCCATCCATCAATTATATCCCTTTCTGTTTGTTATGAGCTTGAGTGCCTTTGATTTGTAGGATGTGTTGACTCCATGCCCAATGGAATGCTTTTGCTGGTAGTTTGTTTCCCTCTAACTTTCTTGATCTTACTTGTTGATCCACCCTTTTTAAATTAATTCAATTTTTCAGGATCGAATGGTTGATGTAAAATACCTTTTTAGTGATGTTAATGAAATAGAGCCTACTCTAGTTTTGATGTATCATATCTAATGAAATCTTGTTTAATGGAAGTTAGATTTATTTTTTCCATCTCAATCTCTCTCACTCTGAAATGTTACTGTCATTGAAGGATTCAAATGATGTTTTGTAGTTGTATGACAATGGATGTTTGATTTTTATACTATTATAGCTTTCTTGTATCTGAAGCATTTCTCATCTTTGTCTACTGGAATAGCCTGAAGCCAGTGGTAGATTCACTTCATTTTCTTACTAAGTCTTCCTCCTATCAACACTTATCCTCAAAACCCTAACCTAAGTTAAAAAAATACCTCTTTTTATGATGCACTTCATCCATAATTTCCTGTGTTTTGACATCATTGAAATGAGTTCTATCCATTTGACACCACATTTAAGACTTATCTCATAAAACTTTTAATGGGTATTGGGCTTATCCTCTAGCAGTCTGAGGGTGATTCTCAGTGCTAACATGTGGTAACAACAATTCTAGTTAGTCAAGTTTGTGCATGGGAAGAAAGGAGAGAGAAAGAAACATAGTTTGAAGTTGATTCACCCATAGAGGGAGAATTGTAGAGCAAGATGGAGCATAATTGGATGGAATTGGAGCTGGAAAACTAAAGAGACGGGTTGTCAGGACGGAAGAGTTAACTCCTATGTGAGTTTCACTAAAACAACAAGTGTTTTCTTTTGGTTTGTTGATATTTTTCCTAGCAACAATTTCCCTTGTGTTCCCAGTTGAGAGATTCCTATCCACCTGTGTCAGAGAGACCCTGATAAAATAATGGCACATCCCTTGGTTTGATCCTGATAAATGGATGGTACATCCCTTGGGTTATCCCTGATAAATGAATGGTGCATTCCTTGGGTTGAACAGGTCAAGAGGAAGAGAAATGGTGGAAAATATGGATAGTTGTAGGAGAATATCAGTTGGTTTGTCAATTTTATGAGTTGTGAGTGGATTGTGAGATACCAACCTCTTTTGTGGATTACTAGGCTAAGCTTGGGGGTGACTGGTTGTTGATATTTGGAACAATTAGTCTATTTTTGGGTGGAATGTCTGTCCTAAGCAACTGGTTGTGCAATTATTGTTTAAAGATAAGTGTTTTATCTTATTGTCATGTTATTTACATGTGTTATTGTTGTGCATGAACTTTGTGTAAATGAGAATGGTTTATATGTTGTTGTAATAAGCTATTTAGCTGCATTTCATGTTGATTATTATCATGTTGTATATGCATATATTTTATGGCTATAGACAGTAGTTGAATCTATTTTAAATTCGTAGTTGTAATCTGTTAGCACTCTGTAATTTGCCCAAGGCTGAAAAAGGCAATCACAGAGGCAACATCAGAACCGCTTCGAGTCTTGGATCTAGCCCTCCAAGACTCAGAGAGGGATCTCTCTGTGTAATATAGCTTTGTTTGTAGAAATCTTAGGCTAGTTATGAAGAACAATGGGCTTTGTTGTAAAAAAGGGTTTATAAATTGGCTGAGACAGCTCACACATCCATTGGGCTATGGGGTCTGAAATTAATGAAATCTGAGATACAACCAGAAAGATGAAGAAATCCTTTACAAGGCAAGATAACACACTCACTAGATCTTCAATAGTTTAAATGATGATCAGAAGAAAAGAGAAGGAAATAACTCCAACCAACAAGCACTTAAGAATCTCTTGATTGAAAATATTTAGAAGATGAACATTCAAATCTGTAGAATCGGAAGCAGGGTATCAGGGATAAATCCTACAACATAACTCTATTCGTACAGATTAGATTCGGAAAAAAAAAGTGGTTACTGAGCTAGAAAACATTCAACAGAGAATATCACATCACCAGTAAACATGCACAGGAATCCTGTAAAGAGCCTCTTTCATTAATGGCAGAACAGTTCAAAAATGTTACAGCTCGGTAGCCTCCAGGGCGTGAAGATCCAACCCTATTACATTAACATCATATCAATAAATAGTATATATCTCTTCATCAAGTTCTGAGAGTCGGTTCAACCGTCTCGGCCGAAAATAGCCACCACTCCCATCAAATTCGGAGTTTTCTGCCATGAAAAATGGACCGTTTTCTGCGAAAAAAGGGGTCCGTTCGGACGTGATTTTATCCTCAATGAAAGAACCTGGGAGAAAAATGAAGGAATTTATTGTATATGGGCATGTTCTGGACAAAAACCTCCTTCGGTTTTGCAAAATTCATCTCCAGCTGGCCGTGGCAGCTCCAGCAAAATCGGGACTGAAACGGAAAATGGCAAATATGGAAAAATAGGCCTCGGAGATGCCTTCGACCTGCTCTGCTCGTAACTCCGTTTCAAAAAATGAAAAAATGGTTTTGTTCCTCATCCTGTGCTGACCAAAACCCTCTCTCATATTTTAAAAATTCGCCTTCGTTTGCTCAGGATCTCCCTCGGAAGAAGACATGGTAAAAATGAGAAAAAATGGTGAAAGGTTGCAAAAGTGGTTTTTTTGGGCGGGAAAAAACTCGGACCCCCCCCCTCATTAAATACAGAATGCCCGGGGGGGTCCGACTTGGAACCTGGACCGTAGATCCGGTTGATCATTTGTGGACCGTTGAAAATTGAATGAGGTTTAATATGAGGTCGGACCCCCCCCTCCGTTAAAAATCGAAACCACGGGGGGGTCCGATATGGAATATGAAGCGTTGATTTTTGTGTGTTAATTGAATGGGGGGCGCGTGCATGAAAAGGTATGGGGGGTTT
>JASDQU010011296.1:328975-341495 GCA_032191745.1 Picea mariana
TAAAGCCACAAAGAAACCTCAATCATGTTCATGATCAACCTGTTAGCACTGTAATTTTTACAGTTAGAGTTAGTCCTAAATGAGTCGTAGTTCGTGTGTCAAAGTGTGTGAATTCAAGTACTGAATAACAAATGGGTTGAAGTCAGCAAGTGGCGGGTCTATCCCTTAAAGGGATTCATAATTATCCATGTGCAACTTGTAAAGGTCCCTTTTCCAAAAGATCGAGTCCTGTCAGAAAGAGGGAATTTATGTGCTAGAGGTCGAGGCAAGTTGTTGGAATAAAGGTCACATTCACGGATATAACAACCATCATCACATAATTATGAAGTCATAAAGGTTAAGAAATCACAGTGCTTATATCACATATACTTTGCAGCTCTTATCATCTGTACTTTGCACACTTCAAAGTGTACTCGTCACGTAACTTTACTGCGTTNGAGGCAAGTTGTTGGAATAAAGGTCACATTCACGGATATAACAACCATCATCACATAATTATGAAGTCATAAAGGTTAAGAAATCACAGTGCTTATATCACATATACTTTGCAGCTCTTATCATCTGTACTTTGCACACTTCAAAGTGTACTCGTCACGTAACTTTACTGCGAAAATCTTTAGCCTGCATCCAAACTTCTCGTCACCATGGATTTATCGTCCTCTTCCATGATTCCATCCCTCACCCATTAAAGTATAAATATTGGTCACCCTGCATACTTCTCCTTTTCCCTTTGAATTTGTGTGTTGTCTATGGTTTTTCCTACAAGTCCTGGGTCCTTTCACCGTGGGAAGGTCGATTACCATCGTTTGTATTGTGAGTCTGTTCATTCAAGTTTTTTTGTTTCCTTCGTTTTTAGTCAATATTTGATGCATGTTGGATTTCGTTGCAAGCTAGTGCATCAGACGATAATGTTTCTCACAGTAAGCCTCTCTTCTTCAGAGCTTCTTCCTATCACGCTGAATTCCTTTCCGCATCTAAATTATTTGTCCTGCGACAAGTATCTTGATGCCTTTCCACCATGCTGTAATTTTGTGTTGTGCTTCCCTACTACGACAAGCCTACCGTTTTTGTTTATCGCAACGTCGATCTCCTTCTGCGCTGAAAGTTTTCATAGCGCGTAGCGGTCACACAGTGGACTTCTAGAGATTATTTTTCTTGTCACGCCAAGTTTCTATCATTTCCTTTCCAACAAATCTCTGCAAAGAATATAAGTATCATTTTCCACGAAGAGAGGGTGTCACCGTTCATTACCGCATGTGTGAAACAAATACACATTTTCATCATGAAAACATCTCAAGGCATAAGAAAGAAGGTGCGAAGTGGCAAGGCCTTGAGGTCTGAGCCTCAGGATCTGGCGTTACTTAATGAATATCAGGGAATATTTTGAACAGGTTGGATGTATTCGTTATTGTGAGAAGATAAAAGGATACAACATGAAGTTGGATGAACAGTTCTCTCTCGGGTTTAATGGGTTCTATGCGACCATTGCGGGAATCACATTCTAGGTGACGGAGGAAAATCTGACAGTTGCGACGGAGATCCCTCCACGAGGTGAAAAGTGGTCTAAAGACATGCCTTTAGACATATTATGCTATAAAGACTTTATCAAGCCAAACTGTCTGAATGGGAAAATCAGAGCGGGTGTTCTGAGTCGATATCTCTAGGGGCCTTTACAAAAGATCCTAAAGGTGATTAGAAGGTATTTCGCCTATGAAGAAATGTTTGATAGAGTATATCCATATCACATTAGGATGTTGATGCACTTCATAGGGAAAAAACATTTGAACTTATCGTTCTTCTTGCATCGAAGCCTGAAGAGGCTGGAAGACAGCAACCAAGCCAAAGTTGACCAACCGAGGAAGAATTTATTTCATCTATCATTGATCAGGTTATTGGTAGTCAAGGAGTTGAGATGGCTGGGAAAATACTGGGATTCCTTTCTAATTTCAGCCGACATCCCCAGGGACCCTAAAGGAGACTTCCCTCTATCCATGGGGGAAAAATCATTTCACAACGCAGAGGAAAGAATGGAAGAGGCCATAGGAAAAGGAAATGCAATAAAAGACTCATCATCCCAACAACCAACACCCCTGAAAAGAGGTAGACCGAGGTTTATCAAGAAGCTCGAGGACACCCAAGCTCCCAGCGAACCGTACACCCAGTCTGTTGTTGAGAAGTTACTCATGTGCGTTGTTTGGATAGAACCTATTGAAGGTTCAAGAAAGGGAATTAGTGAAAGACGGAGAAGGTTGGGAATTGAAAATGTGGAGGTTCAAGAGTCGTCGCAACAGGTGAAGCAAGTGTAGCTTGTTATTGCCAAATTGTATCAGGAGAACAAAGAATTTAGAAAAAAATTGGCAGAAAGGACTGTTGAAGCGACATCATCGCATAGATGAGCAAGGAATGCAAATTGGCTCAAAAGACAACTCAAATAGGTGCAAGATGTAATCATTCATTTGTTTTAGGAAAAGAGGATGTCGGAAAAAATAATTGCATAGAACTTCAAGGAATGTAGACCATCCATGCTTAACATCTGCGCAGATCTTTCCAGCACTCAAACAAACATGAAAGGGAATGCGGTCTTTTGCAGCCAAGTGAAGAATCTGAACAAACAAAACTGGTCTCTTATGAAAACACTCAGAGTATTAAGGTTGCAGGTGAGGCCAAAGGCAAGATTGACATGACCCCATTTTTTCTTTTTGAAGGTGGCACATAATCTTTCTTCTCACGTGTCATATTTCCTATTGAGAAACAAGAATTATGATGGGGCACCTACGCGGTGGATATTCGACGCGCAAATCCTGTAAATCCACCTGTTGAGGAGGACAAGTGTAGGCGAAACACGTGAAATGTTTGGAGGATATGCGTGGTCCCTCAACCGTCGTTGCCACCTGGAGAGTACGAGTGACAACCAACAGATATCCACTACACCAACTCGCCATGTGCATAATACAATCAGTGATCGTGCGACAACAACCAGAGCTCGTTACACTAGGTGGCAGAGTTTATGATAGTGCGCTCAATCATTCAGGCACCCCACAAAGGAGAAATGTCAATGCATCACAACCTAATGATCAAATCTTGCTCATGATTAAATGATCATGATGAAGACATCGGTTATGACACGATTGGGTGTAGTCAAGTTTCCATTTTTATTAAACTCTATTCGAAAGGTCATCTAGCAAGAAATAACCGGAACCGAAATTCTAGTAGAAGTAGTTTGAGGCATAGCATCCCAAGGGGAACATTTTTTTGTATATATTCTATCTTTTCAATGTAAACTGGGTTGGAAAAGTAGTGTAGACAAGAGACTATTGAATGTAATCTTTGAACCGAATTGAAATATAATGCATAAGTCCTGAGGCTTTGACAAAAATATTCTAATGGTGGTGGTTTGATGTATTGTGATCCCATCTATGTATGTACTTCATGTTTTCTGTATATTCATGCCTTTCCTTTTTTTTAAATTGGAACATTGAATAAGTCTAAAATTCATTGTGAGGTTCTTTAGACTTCACCCTTTAAACTCTATGTTTTCTTCTAAGTAATTTAGAATTCATCTTTAATGGTGCTCTGAGTTGCTTTATGTATTCTTTCTTTCACCACACACAAATGCATTTGAACTGAAATACCATTGCCTTCTTAGCCTTTATCCTCTCAAATTTTTATCTACCAAGTCATTGATTTCTCTCACTTTCAGGAGGTTGACTCCATAGACCAAATTTTGTATTTCCTTGCCAGCGAAACCCGAAACATTTCACAAACACATAAATTTAGTCAACAATTCAAAGTCATCATATATTAGAGACTAAGTCTCAAAGAGATCCCTGTTTATATCGGAAAGGCTAGTTTCCTATCTTAAATTTGGTACGTAGGTTACCTCTTTCATTTGTTTTATCATCCAAACAAATTTACAGAGTGCTAACATCTTGGTGTCATTTTCGGGGAGGAAATTGAATAAACATTTCCTGGGAAAATGACTAAATCTCTAGTTTTGACCCCTGAGTGTAACAGTGGGTCAGACGTCTCTATTGGTTGAAACCTATTTTACCGTGGAGACTCCAATAAATAATACCAATAGCATAGAGTAGTCAGAATCAGAAATCTCGGCTCCAAAGAAAGTTTATACCAGAGCGAACCCTGATCCAGAACCTATAGCACCTATGTCTGATCCCGAAAAACCTATTCACAAAGAAAAGGAGAAGATACCGAACACGTTCTATTACCTAGAAAGAAACCTATCTTTTCCCAAAGACAGAGTACAAAGCATCATCGACCTTGAATTCAATATACTATTTGAACAAACTTTATTCAGGTCTAAATCAGAATCCTACTTGGATGAAATAGTCTTCGATGAGAAAAGGTTCCAATCTGTGATACCAACTAACGCCCAATGAAATTCCATAATCCCCAATTGGACCATATAGCAATCTCAAAACCCTCCTAGAATTATGGCCACCAGATTTTCCCCCCTTTCCTTACCATCCCAATTACATGATTTTCCCCAGAACTATAATCAGAGGATCAAGTTATATGATGTCGAAGGAAAATCTTCTTCCCAAAAGAACTTGGATTGGTTCAATGAAATGTGGAATATGAGCTTCATTGGAGGGGTTATCAGGGAGGGAGATGGAGTTGGTGTGTGGATCAACCCTCCCAAAGTGGGTACAAAAATATTCTCTTACAAGCTCGCCTTTGATTGTGCAAATAACATGGCCGAATATGAGGCACTAATTTTGGGTTTGAGAAACTTAAATGAATTGTGCGCTAAAAGGATAGCAATTCATGGATATTCTGAGGTCATCATAAATCAGGTAAAGGGTATATACCAGTCCAAGAATCCCAGACTAAGAGCATATAGAAATCTAGTGCTCGATCTCCTTGAAGAGTTTTCAGAGTACAATTTTTCAGTGATCCCCAGTGGGAAAAATTAAATTGCAGATGCCTTGGCCACCTCAACTTCGGTGTTCAAAATTCCAATATTTCCCAATAAGAGTATGAAATTGAAGTCAAACACAGGCCCACGGTACCTGATAACATCAAATATTGGCAAGTGTTTGAATATGACAAACAGTTGGAGAGATTCCTCCAAACGAGCGACGAGTTTTCTAATATGAATATTGATGATGAGTGTTGTTTTGAAGAGGATGAAGACGCAGTTGTGTGCAGTAACGATGAACCATTTCATAACCATATAGTTTGAAGGGATATAGTGCAGTTAAAAAACAACATTATCCCCAAAGGTTTGGTCCCATTAGGAAAACTATTTTATGAAAAATATGTAGCCATAAATCTTTGAATCACTGCGAATGATGAAGATATCAAGGATTGAAACATCGTTACTCAAGAGAATCCTAAGATAATCAGAGTGTAAAAAACACTCAGTCCGAAAATCAAGCAGAGGTATATTAGCCTAATGAAAGATTTCCCTGACATTTTTGCATGGAGTTATGAAGACTTCAAGGTCTATGACATTGGAGTAATTCAGCATGTAATCCCCATCAAGGAAGATCAGAAACCTTTAAATAAAAATTTGATATGAATCAACCCTCTATTGTTGTCACTGATTGAAAAGAAGGTAAAGAAACTATTTGATGCCAAAATTATTGTGTCTTTGAGATTTTCAAAGTGGGTGGCTAACCTTGTACCTATTAGAAAGAAAAGCAGTGAAATAAGATTGTGTGTGGACATTCGGAATCTGAACAGGATGTCTCTCAAAGACAACTATCTGCTTCCTAAGATGGATTACATCCTACAGAAGCTGGTTGGATCCTAGAAAATGTCAATGTTGGATGGTTTTTCGGTTACAATAAGATCATGGTGCACCCGGACGACCAGGAGAAGACAACCTTTACAACACCTTGGGGTATGTTCATGTATGCAAAAATTCCTTTTGGGCTTATGAATATAGAATTTGCTAAGGAGAAAGACAAGTCTATCATGATTTACTTGGATGATATCATGGTGTTTTCTGATTCCAATGAACAACATCTTGAACATCTAAAGAAGGTTTTCCAGAAATGCATAAAGTTTGACATCTCATTAAATCCGAAAAAAAAAATCGGGATGCAAGAAGGAAATTTGTTGGGACACATCATCTCAAAGGAAGGCATAAATATATACCCCATCAGGGTGGAAGGGATCATCAATATCGGCACTCCCAGGAGAAATAAAGAGGTGTATTCCTTCCTAGGAAAGGTAAATTTTGTAAGGAGATTCATTCCAAATTTGGCTGAGATTATAAATCACATCATGAATATGCTCAGGGAAGGTAATGAGATAAAATGGAATCTTGAAGCCAGGAAGTCATTCGAAGACATAAAGGTGGTTCTGACCAAAGATCTAGTGTTAGCCATCCTAGATTTCACAAAGGACTTTATCTTATTTTCCTTTGCCTCAGAATACACCATTGTTGGCATCTTGTTACAAAAGGATGAGAAGAATTTTGAAAATCCTATAGCCTATTTTAGAAGGACATTGAGAGACTCCCCATAAGGTATGATATCATGGAAAAACAAGTGTATGCCTTGGTGAAGACCCTCAAGGAATCCACGACTTATATACTACATTCCCGCATCATTGCTTATGTGCCTAGCAATTCCTTCAAGGATATCCTGACTCAGCCTGATCCTGAAGGGAGAAGGGGTAAATGGATCGCAATCATGTTGGAATATGATCTCAAAATCAAGCCTACAAAGATGATTAAGGGTTTCACAATTGTTCTTCAGATAATCCACAGTTTGTATCATTTCGTCGTCGACGTTTCGAATCCGAATCAGGATTCATCATCAGGACTAATCGTCAAGTTAGAGCTAGCTGATCGTCACCAATTAATACTAAATGCAGGACAATTGAAAGTTATTTTAATAGAGTCGGCTGTCTTTATTTTCAGAAAATAATTTAATATTAATGGGATTTAATATTAATGGAATTATATTTATTTGTTTAGGGTTTTGGTTAATCTGTTAGGTTATACTTTAGTTATTTAGTAGTAGTGGTTTTCCTTTAGTTATTAATTTGTTATTTGGGGTTTAGTTAATTAGGTTTTACTTTTAATTAATTAATTATTTAGTATTGTTAGTTTAATTGTTGGGTTTATTAGTGGTTTAACTTAATATTAAGGATAACCTATTAGTTTATTTTAATTAAGCACTTGGTTTTAGTTATATTTAGAAATAGAAATGATAGTGTTATAAGTTAGTGGTAATAATATCTAGTAATGGTATTAGGGTTTGAAAAAGGATTAGGGTTTAAATTAATAAGTGTAAAGAGAAAATTTCAAGTTAGTAGTGAATTCTAGGTTTCATTAAGATTTTTATTTAAGCAAAATAGATATTGTTAGTAGGTTAGAAAGTCTATTGAGGGTATTAGGGAGTGTAAAGGATTAGGGTTTATTTAATAAAGTGTGTAGAATTAAGACTGGATACCTAAACCTATTCAATATAAACCAAAACAAGCGGGAAAAGGTTAGTGTCAAACTTGATTTGTCCCAGGATGTTCCTTTAATTGGTTGATTAATGGGTGCCAAAAGCTACTTACCTTTAGGCCACCGTCTCTGTTCATGTTGTTGGGGTGCTTGATTATTTCTATGGCTTCTCTTAAGCGTCTTTTGTAGTAGTGACCCTCTTTTGCTAGTATCTTGGTATCCTCAAGGAAAACATGATGTTTGGTTTTGTGGGAGTGTTCTGCTAAGGTGGAGGTACGGGTACGCTCTTTTCTAATGTCTGCTTCGTGTTCCTTAATCCTTACCTAGAATGATCGTCCAGTTTCACCAATGTAACATTTCCCACATGAACATGACACTTTGTAGATGCCTTTCTCTTGTCGGTTGTCTATAGGGTCCTTTACAGAATTCATTCTTTGTCTGATAGTGATTAGGGGTTTGAAAGAGGTCATAATTTCTTTTCTTCTTAAAACCCTGGCAATCTTGTCTGTGACACCTCGAATGTAGGGAAGAAAGACTCTACTATTTGAGGTTTGATCATTCTGTGTATGAGTCCTCCTTTCTTTCTTATCCATTGCCTTCTTGATGTCCCTATCTCTATATCCAATGTTCTTGAAGACCTTAGTTAAGTGGTCTATCTCTTCCTTGAGGTGTTCCTTATCAGAAATTCTTGTTGCCCTTGTGGCCATAGTGTTGAGAACCCCCATTTTTTGGGAGGGGTGGTGGTGGGATTCAGCGTGAAGGTAGCTGTCTGTGTGAGTTTTCTTCCTAAAAACTTTGTGCCCAAGTGTACCATCATGTTTCCTAGTTATAAGCACATCTAGGAAGGGTATGCTATTGTTATCTTCTAGTTCCATGGTGAATTTTATGTCTTCGTAAATCCCATTGAGGTGCTCAAAGAATTTGTCCAGTTCTTCTTTTCCATGCGGCCATATGACATTGGTGTCGTCCACATACCTTTTCCATCTGGATGGTTTGAGGGGGTATGTTTCAAGGGCATTTTTCTCAAATTTTTCCATGTAGAGGTTGGCTACAATTGGGGATAAAGGGGATCCCATGGCTACTCCGCTTGTTTGTTCGAAAAACTCTCCTTGGAAGTTGAAGAAAGTTGATTTTAGACACACTTCTGCTAGTCTGGTTGTTTGCGGGTCTGCTACCTCCTTTATGACTTGAATGGCCTCATTCAGCGGGATCTTGGTAAAAAGCGACACTACATCAAAGATGATGAGCATATCCTTTGAATCAATTTTCTCCTCTTTTATGAGTTCCACAAAGTCTCTTGAATCCTTGATGTATGAGTCTGTTTTGCCGACTAGAGGTCCTAGGATCTTTGCCACGTATCTGGCTAGTTCATAGGTTGGGGAACCGATTGTGTTGACGATTGGTCTTAGAGGGTTTCCTTCCTTGTGGATCTTAGGGAGCCACGATTGGTCTTAGAGGGGTTCCTTCCTTGTGGATCTTAGGGAGCCCATAAATTCTAGGGGTAATTTGGCAGCTTGGGGTTAATTGTTTTTTCATCCATTCGTCTAGGTTGGAGACTTTAATGGCCTTCTTGACTTCTTTGATGACCATGGATATAGGGTTGTTGTCCAGCTTCTTGTAACTACCAGTCGTGGTGAGATTCTCCATCATTTTGTTGTTGTAGTCTGTTTTGTTCATGACTACTATAGCCCCTCCTTTATCAGCTTTAAGAATTACAATGTTTTCATTGTTTCTTAGGTTCTTAATAGCTTCTTGTTCCTTTTTTCTGATGTTATTTTTAGGTGGTTTTTCCTTCCTGAGGACCATGGCCCAGTCTTGTCTAATGGCATATTTATCTTCTTCATTGAGATTTTTAATGATGTCCTCTATGCTGCAAACTATGTTTTCAACTGGGACGGTTTTTGGAGCAATGGCGAACCCTAATCCTTTGTTTAGGATGTTAATTTATTCCTTTCTAAGATCCAAGCTAGATAGGTTAACCACTTTCCTGTCATCGTTTGTTGTGGCTTTATCACTGTCATCGGCATTATCTGTGGCTTTATTACTGTCATCGGCGTTCTCTGCGTTATCTGTGTTTTCTTTGTTGCCTGTCGCGTCCATTTTTGCTGTTAAACTTCTTAATTTTTGTGCGTGGCGTTTTATGGCTTTGCGTCCTTCTCCTTATGCCTTCAACGCAGCGCTGGCATCCATTATTGTCCAGAGATCCATACAAATTTCATGCGTGAGCTGTAGGTGAAGTTTCAGTGCGTTTTTTGATAAAGCGTCCAGTGTTGCGCACGTTCTCCTTAATTCTCCACGAACTAGGGCACGACTGAGCCATTCAAAGTCTTTGTGGTTCCATCTGCTACAAATTTTATGACTGATGAGGGCAAAAATCGGGGTTAGGTTATTATCTCTGCATTTTTTAAGGAAATCGAGATCAGCAGCTCGTCTAAAAATTTTGATCCGTAGTTTTTCCAGTAAACGGAAATTGTTCCAGGTTTCCCTTCCGTACAGGGAAGATATTGTTGTTTTCAAGTTTCTGTCGTGAGGAGTTTCACAATTGTTCTTCGGATAATCCACAGTTTGTATCATTTCGTCGTCGACGTTTCGAATCCGAATCAGGATTCATCATCAGGACTAATCGTCAAGTTAGAGCTAGCTGATCGTCACCAATTAATACTAAATGCAGGACAATTGAAAGTTATTTTAATAGAGTCGGTTGTCTTTATTTTCAGAAAATAATTTAATATTAATGGGATTTAATATTAATGGAATTATATTTATTTTTTTAGGTTTTTGGTTAATTTGTTAGGTTATACTTTAGTTATTTAGTAGTAGTGGTTTTCCTTTAGTTATTAATTTGTTATTTGGGGTTTAGTTAATTAGGTTTTACTTTTAATTAATTAATTATTTAGTATTGTTAGTTTAATTGTTGAGTTTATTAGTGGTTTAACTTAATATTAAGGATAACCTATTAGTTTATTTTAATTAAGCACTTGGTTTTAGTTATATTTAGAAATAGAAATGATAGTGTTATAAGTTAGTGGTAATAATATCTAGTAAGGGTATTAGGGTTTGAAAAAGGATTAGGGTTTAAATTAATAAGTGTAAAGAGAAAATTTCAAGTTAGTAGTGAATTCTAGGTTTCATTAAGATTTTTATTTAAGCAAAATAGATATTGTTAGTAGGTTAGAAAGTCTATTGAGGGTATTAGGGAGTGTAAAGGATTAGGGTTTATTTAATAAAGTGTGTAGAATTAAGACTGGATACCTAAACCTATTCAATATAAACCAAAACAAGCGGGAAAAGGTTAGTGTCAAACTTGATTTGTCCCAGGATGTTCCTTTAATTGGTTGATTAATGGGTGCCAAAAGCTACTTACCTCTAGGCCACCGTCTCTGTTCATGTTGTTGGGGTGCTTGATTATTTATATGGCTTCTCTTAAGCGTCTTTTGTAGTAGTGACCTAGACAAAAGAAGATCTACTTCAAGATATGTTTTCACTCTTGCAGGTGGTCCTATTAGTTCGATATCAAAGAATCAAAGTATTGTTGCTTTATCCAATACAGAGGAAGAATATATATCTTTTTCACATGCTTTCAAAGAGGCAATTTGGGTAAAAGGATTGAAAGATGAGTTAGGAAGGTTTCAAAAAAATAAAAAAAAATTCTATGATAGTCAAAGTGATATACATTTGGCTAAAAATCCATCTTATCACAGTAAGAAAAAACATATTTATGTAAAATATCATTTTTTCAAACATGTTATTGGTGAAGGTGGAGTGGCTCTTGAAAAATTTCACTCAAAAGAATTATGCAGACATGTTCACGAAACCTGTGGTATTAGAGAAGCTACGTTGGTGTTTGGATTCTCTTGGTTTGCAAAAAAGGTGATAGAATAAAACAATGAGCAAGGTATCAGATAAATTTGTTGTCAAGGTGGAGATTGTTGAAATGTGTGACAACAAAACCCATGAATTTGAGGAGCAGTCATCAACATAAACTCCTATTGTTAAGGATTTGGTTGTGGATTAAGCATAGGAGATCATTTACTATTTAGTTATTTAGTTGTTTGAATTGAGATTGTAAACCTAGGAGAATTTGATTATTCCATGTATGTGAGAAGAGGGTTGTATGAGTCAAAAAAATTGTTAAATCTCCATTTCTGAACTGAAAGAAGAATCAATACCATTGCTTGGTGGATGTAGCCCAAATTTGGGTGAAACACGTAAAATCTCTATGTTTATTTTATGTTTTTGCCATATGATATTTTATTTATGTATTTTTCGTTGCATATTAGTTCATTTTTTGGCTAACAGGTTCAATAGGATCCAACTCCCTATTAGGGTGATTGAGGACCTGAGTCTGAAGATCAGCATCTTAGTACTCACACAGATATCAGAATAAGCCTCATTGCATCATGCATCGAGGCCACTTGTGTTCTATGTTGTGGAGTGTTTGAGACCCATGGTTTACAATTGGTGCACCTCACTATTGGCCAATATTAAGAGCCATATGACATACTGCAAGCTCAGGAGGATGAGGAACTTCATGTTTGCATCCATTTTATATATTTTTTTCTTTGAGAGGGTTCTATCTCTTATCCCTAGAGTAGAAATTATTCCACATGGTGCAAGTGATCTAGCCATTTCATGGTGGGTTGAGGTGATGTGGTGGTTGGGGGATGGTAGGGTGTTAACTCCCTACAATGATGATTTATTTCACTGGCAGTGACAATAGTGTTGGAGATACTTCACACACACATATGAATTTTTTTTTCCTAAGGTTTTATCTATGTTTTTCCCTAGTATGTTTATTAGTCATTATTCAGGCTCCTATGGTTTAGGGAGAATATTCTTTTTCCTACATTGTAGGAGAATATTCTCTTCAGTTCACACCTCAATTTGATCAGTTGAGTGTAGTCTTAATACCACATTGATTTCATCACCATGTAGCAAAGGGATCATCACCTGCTAATGCACATTTTCCTTGGGATTATCATCAAACTACTACATTGCTCATGATTTCTTGATCTCCTCCTCACTTCACTTGATTTCAGCTAGTTAACTAAAGACTGAGAGAACAGTTAACTCATACTAGGTGGTAATTTACTC
>JASDQU010011296.1:341595-357578 GCA_032191745.1 Picea mariana
TGTGACACGTCTCTCAAGGAAGAAAATGTTTTTTTTCGGGGGCGTTGCCCTCGAACCCTCGTGTGGGGGGCTTCGCCCCCCTGCGTGCCCAATGCAACACTCAGACACTACTTCTCGTGCAAATAATATAACACATACCCAACAAAGGATAGGATAAAGTGTATTTCCTTTAATTTTGATATTATAAGTTCTAGAACACTTTTGGATTTTTGCTATCTTTCTCTATGATTCTCTAGAGATGTTGCAACCCGAAACTTCAAAACCATAACAGAGTTGATGAGAGCCTCAAAGAGGAGTTTCTTCTTATCCGATAGCCAAAGGTCCATTAATTTAAAGTTGTTTTCAAGTCCATAATAATCTTTCCACCCTTGATTTATTATTTTCTCAATGTTATAGTTCCAATTAAACTTGTGATGAAGATCAATTATGAGATATTTTTATCCAGACACTTCCTCCAAGCTATTGTTGTCATACACAAAATTAATGTAAGTGATCCTTTTGGATTTAATTATCATAACCTTTGTTTTGTTAGTGTTAATAATCATACCCATACTAGGGTAGAAATCCTTGAGAATTTTTAGTTACTTGTCAAGATCATAAGGACCCCTTCCCATAAGAACAATATCATTAGTGTAAAGAAGAATCATGACAACTATACTAGCTAGAGTCAGGACAACACATCTTTCTTCTTCCAAACAACCCTTTAACTTGTCAATGTGTATGCCAAAAGGGGTAGGAGACGGGACAACCTTGCTTAACTCCTATATTACAATTGATTTCTTTTGACCGGCCCTTAGTATTCCAAAACTTTACAATAATGTTCTCATACAACCCTATTGCAACAACTCTCAACTTGAAAGGAACTTTTAGCTCTTCTAATATATTGAAAAGGCTAATCCTAGGCACTGTGTCAAAAGATTCTAATGTCAATGAAACAAGTAATAGAAGATTGTTTTGTTATTATGACACTCCTTTGCAATAATCCTAAGCATAACAAGGTGGTCCATAGTTGAATGATAACTCTTATATCCAGATTGGCCTTTAGCTCTTTTTCTGTGGCTTTCTAGCCATATGCTAATATTCTTTTCGAAAATATTTCATAGGTTTGGCTAAAAAGGAGATAATCATAATGGTCTCATAATTACATGGATTGTCTTTATTGACACTTTTAAAAATAGGTACAATGAGGCTTTAGAGAAGCCTTACTTAACTGCTAAATTGAAGATTTTGTGAATGTAAGGGATCAGGATATGCCCTTTAATTTTTAAAATTTCTACTTGATATCCTTTAATATTCTTGACTTTTCCTTTTGTAAATTACTTAACCCCAAACTCTATTCCTTTAAAAAAAAAAGATTTTCTTATAAAAAAGTTTGAATATTGTCCACAACGTTAAGAGATTTTTAATATAGCAATTCCATCCCTCGCTAACATCGTATTGTTTTCTTTATTTATTTTTTAGTACATGCAAAATAGTATTTATAAAAAATAAGAAACATGTATATTTAAAAAAGAAAAGAACAATTTTTTTTAAGACGATTTCCTGTATTAATTTTAATTATATAAAATATTTATATAAATATATAATAATTTATTAATTCATACTTTTTAATTTATGAATATATTTTAAAAAAATTTAAGTATATATTCCTATAACTAAAATATCATAATGAGATCATCCACATTATAATGTAAAAAATATAAGTAAATGATTTATCAAGTTATGAACCTTTTAAATGTTATGGAACTATTAATATTAATGTCATGTGTAATAAAACCTTTTTTTTTATAAATAAAACATAGTGAGTCTCATCATGACCAGATCAAACGAGTCAAACTCTGCACAACTTCAGCGAGATAACTCAGAAACACTTAAGTTAAGTTAATGCCCTTGCTTATTTGACCTTTATCTCATGTATATTAAATAACAATTAAAATTTCTAACTTCATTAATATGAAATTATTGATTTGGAGAGTTGCTTCTTTTGATATGTCGAAATGGGATTTATTGAATAAATTTTTGAATTACTCGAGAAATTAAATGCATGAGGAGGTTAACATTATAGTTTCATAATTCAAATACAACTATTATGTAATTGAGGTTTTATCAATATGGAGAAATGAGTTTTTTTGAAATGTGATTAATTGAATAAATTTTTGAGTTACTCGAGAAATTAAATGAATAGGAGGCCAACAATTATAGTTTCATAATTTAAATATTTGCAACTTCCATGTAATCGAGGTTTTTTCCTCTTGAAATTTTGGCTTTCTCTAGCTTATTGATATCTAAAATTTATAAGTCCTAAGAGTTTGCTATGAGATTTCACTAGAGCATTGGTTATTTAATTTTAATAAAAATTTACAAAAATGTTGTGTATTAATATTTATTTATTGTTGTGTATATGTTGTATTTGTATAGTATAATTTTTAAATTACATGTAAAACATTGCATTATGTAATTTATCTATGATATAACAAGTGTGTATTATAGGATATTAAAAATATCTTTAATTTTACTAGATATTATGTTAGGGATCTAATTTCCCTAACTTTTCATGTAGGTAGAATAATATATTTAATAAGTATTATTTAATAAATGTGAATAAGTCAATGTAAGAAGACCTAATAAAAGCTTCCACTTATAGAAGGATCTTCCTCTAAAATGATCTTTAGAAGATAGAATTAGTATAAATAAGAGTAGGAGACATGGTAAGTTTTTTTCTTGAGAATTATTGTAATAAAACATTGCTTTGTTTGTTAGGTAGCTAGAGAGGTAGTAGGGGGGCAGAGGAACCATAATGATAATAGTGGAGGCCATTCAATGTAAGGTGGACTAGGTCCACTATATTATTAAATAAGGCCCACTATGGTAGTTAGATATAATAAATGTAAAAAGACTTCTTAGAAGGTTCTACTTCTAGATGATTCCTCCTCTAGAATGTTTTTAGGTGATGGCAACACTATATAAAGTGTTCAAGCAATGTAAGGGGACATGAAGAGAAGTATTGTATTTGGAGCGGTAGCTCAATAGGAGGAAGCCCCCTCGAAAAGACAAGTCAACAGGAGATGATCCATTGTATGGCATTTCCCTACCTCAAGGGTTTTGATAATAATAAAGGAGATTTTACATATTGTTTTTGTATATCTCTCGTGCTTCTTTTGTATTCAGAATTTGGAAAATTACAATATGAATTTGACAAAAGAAATTGGGTATTTGAATTCCTCTCGAAAAAATACCCAATTTAAAAAAAAATATCTGCTAAAACAAAGTCCAGGAAGTGAAGTTATGAGCATTTTAAATTCAACAGTTTTTTAGGGTTTTTTGGGAAAAAACCGCAATTTTTTGCCGTAATTTATTGTTCTATTTTTTAGCATTTTTCGTGACGGCAGCGTGACTGCAGAATTCATAAATTTTCATAGCGTGCTCAGATGGCTATTTCCTCTCAAACCCTCAAAGAAATTCTACAAATTACTGAAGCATTCAAATCTTAATTGTATGACACATTGAATGACATATTGGATGAATTTGTAGATGGCCTCATAGACGGCCTCAATGATAGTTTTCGCAGCATTCAAGATTCAATGGATATCATGCAGGAGATATTTCTTATGGCGGACATTAGGGATGGATATAATCAAGAAATATATGCTTGGTGTGATTTTGAGGCCGATTGCGATGATTGGTATATGGATAGTTGTCATTTCTGGGATGACGACCACTTCCATATTTTATTTGATGACTCTACTCCACCTTCTATAGAGAAAATCAATGTCCCATATAAGGAGATATTTATGATTACCAGCGTCGAGCCTGCATATTCTACAATGGTATTGTTCCTTCTAGATTCAACTTTGATCATTTCCCACTATGTGGATGGATATTCTTATTTGGATCCACATGATAGGTGTCAGTATTGGGAGCATCATTTTCAGTTGGTTATTGGGTGCCTATATATTCTGTGTGGCATTCACATGAGAACTTGGACATGGGACCTTGGTTTACAATGGCGGTTGGACTACTTCAACATGGTGGCTTTGATTTCTCAATGGGACCCTGGTTCTCTAGTTTACTTCATCATTATGGTTCACACTTATCCATGGGACCTTGGTTCTTTAGTCTACTTCAACACTATGGTCCACACTTATCCATGGGACCCTGGTATATGGTTGTACATCAAGCGTTGAGAACAATGCTTTGACTTTTTTTTTTTTTTTTACTCCTATGGAGTTATACTCTGATCTGAAGAATACTACAGTGATGAAATCTCCAAATGCTTAACATGAAGAAATGTGTAGTAATTTCACAACTCGAATGCAGGAGACATAGTTGCGCCACAATAGATATTGTTTGTTCTATTTTCATTTTCGTCCCAAGGGTTAGGTATTCAAGGGTTCTACAGACAAGGGTTTTCCATGTGTTATAGCTCTCTGATATACGTGCGGGGTCTAATAGTAGTACTGGACCCAATATCTCAGGGCACCAACTAAGGAGGCTAGACCGTACCCTTAGCCGTACCACACGACTACCCAGGTACTAGAGAGTATCTTCCTGAGTATTGTTCTCAGTGGTACTATAGAAGTCAGGTAGTCGACTAGTTTATCTATAGAGGGCTTCAGGAGATCTAGGTCGATCCGTATATAGGTTTTGTCTAATGCGCTACCACTCGAAGGGGTACCAACAGGGGTTACAAGGGTGGCCAAAAATTGTGCACTTACGTACCACTTGTATTTCCTGGATGTATGAATCCCCAACCGTGGGTTTATGTGTGTAATGACAGATCTCTGTAGCTTAAAGACGTTGGAGTACGTCTCTACCCTGAAAAAATTTAACCCACAAAATTTATGTCGAGGAAGGTGCTCTGATACCAATTGTAATGTGCCAAAGATTGAATACAAAAGAACCACAACAGAGATACAAGAACAATATGCAAAATATCCTTTATTATTATCAAAACCCTTGAGGTAGGGCAACACCATACAATGGATCCTATTATGGAAGGGATCCTCTCCTGTTCACTTGCCTCTTCGAGGGGGCTTCCTTATATTGAGCTACTTCTCCAAATAAAATTCTTATCTTCATGTCCCCTTACATTGCTTGAACACCTTTATATAGTGCTACCATCACCTAAGAACATTCTAGAGGAGGAATCTTCTAGAAGCAGAACCTTCTAAGAAGTCCTCTTACATTTATTATATCTAATTACTAATTTATTATATCTAACTACCACAATGGACCTTATTTAATAATATAGTGGACCTAGTCCACCTTACATTGAATGACCTCCACTATTATCATTATGGGCCCTCTGGGCCCCCCCACTACGTCTCTAGCTACCTAGCATTGTCTTTGGCACATTACATTGTTGGAGGTTGTCTCCTCGAAGAGGCAGGTGAACATTGTTTCCTATCAATAAAGGTATTATTTTGGTGTTGTGGTTCCTTATATTTTGTTGTTCCATTGTTATTCTCTGCAATATTTCTTTTTTTCTGCTATTATAATAAATTTGGTACCTAACAAGTGGTATCAGAGCACTTTCCTTGGTAGGAATTGTGGGTTAATTATTATTATTTTTTTTCAGAGTAGAGACATGTTCTGATGTCTTAAAAATATAATGATATGTCATTCAACGCATAAATCCTATTAAGAAATTGGGCATTTCGACACTGCATTATTATTTGGATCAGAGTATAACTTCACAAGAGTAAACAAAAAGAAAAAAAAGTCTAGGGCCTATTGGTGCCCTTATTTGATACCCATCCCATTAGACTCCTCTTTTTATCTTGATCGTAGTGATACCTATAATTTTTAAGCCTTTTTTTTCTTGTGGTTCAGATCCCATTGGTCGGGTCACTCAAATGGAACATTACTTCTCCTTGCATGGCATCACTGATGACTTGGAAAAAATTATTTACAGTGTCCACTATCTGGATCTTGAACATTGAGAATGGTGGCAATGGCGTAGAAAATCACTCTAAGGATATGTTGCTTGGACACAGTTTGTGGTTGAACTTTATGAATTCTTTGAAACAGACACACTCCCTAGGTTGTTTGACCAAATTGAAACATTCCAATACCGTGGAGGAGTTTATCACCGCATTTGAGTAATTGTCTTTCAGAATAGAGGGCATGTTTGGTTCCTTTTTCCAAGAATGCTTTATTAGTGGCCTCAAGGAGGAAGTCTGAGCCCAGGTCCTCCTGAATCTCCCCCAGGCTTGGTTGGAAGCTACTCAACGTGCCAAGGAAGTACAACAAGGTGTTTTTTCCCAGCACCACAAACCATCTTTTATTCTTCGCCCTCTCCCTCCCAATCCTGCCCCTCATCCCACCCCTCTCTAGATCCATAAATTAACTCAGGAAGAAATGGTTGAACACCAACTCAAGGGTCTTTTCTATAATTGTGATGAAAAATATTTTTCGGGGCACAAGTGTAAGGAACAAAAGCTATTTATGGCCATCTTTAAGGATGTTTATGACGAAGAGGTAGAGTATTCTCTTGTCGTAGAGCTACCTGAGCCAGTTGATCTCACTTCTCCATATGATCCACCATAATTTGAACTGATCATTTCATTTAATTCTCTCATTGGCTTCTCTGCTCCCCAAACCCTCAAGATAATTGGCTACATTAAAAATCATAAGGTCATCATTCTAATTGACAGTGAAAGAAACCATAATTGTATTCATTGTCGCATTGCTCAAGAAACCAATTGCTATACCTATGTCATCAACAATTTTCAAATCATGATTGCCAATGGTGGTTCCATGAAATGTGGAGGGCGTTGTGAAAACCTGCTTCTCCAAATTGGTCAGTACAACCTGAAATCTCACATGTTTGCTATCAACATGGGTGGTTGTGACATTGTGCTAGGTGCAGAATCGTTATGCACTCTCAGTCCCATCCTCATGGATTTTAAGGAATTAACCATGCAATTCCAATAGGAAGGAAAACAATATAAGTTCCAAGGTATCACAACAGACTCCCCTAAAATCATCAATTCCCATCGAATGGAAAAGCTCCTAAAAAAAGGTCATTTGAGCATTATTTCCCAACTACATGCCATTCAAGCAGTTGAAACACCCTATGTGCATATTGACCTCCAATCTATCCTCTCCAAACACCAAAATGTTTTTTCCACTCCCCATGAAATTCCCCCTTCTAACGGTGTTCATCATCATTCCATTCCCCTAGTTCAGGGAAGTCTTCCTCCCAATGTTCGCCCTTATCGTAATCCCTTTTCTGAGAAAAATGAAATTGAAAAAATTGTTCAAGAATTGCTCGACCCCTGTGTCATACACCCTAGAACCAACCCCTATTGTTCTCCTCTGGTCATGGTCCTCAAGAAATAAGGCACGTGGCACATGTGTCCATAGTTTCGTTCCCTCAACAAACTCACCATCAAATACAAGTTTCCCATCCTCTCATTGATTATCTATTGGATGAATTGAGTGGTGCTCAATACTTTACTAAACTTGATCTTCATTATGGCTACCACCAGTTATGTATGAAATAGGCAGACATTCTCAATATTGCATTTCGATCTCATGAGTGTCACTATGTTAGGGACCTAACCCCTCACGTAGGTAGACTAATATATTTCCATGTAATAAAGGTCAATATTAATAAGGCCTAGCAATAAGGAAGAATAAGTCAAATGTAAGAAGACCTAATAGAATATTTCGCTTCTAGAAGGATCTTCCTCAAGATTGTTCTTTTGGATAGACATATTTAGAATAAATAGGAGTAGAGGCAAGTGAACATTTCTCTCAGTAATCAAAGTGCTCTTTCTGATGTTATTTTGGTATTATTGTGGTGTTTTTTGGTTATATCATTGTTTATTTGCCATTTGTAGCTAATTATTTTTGTTCTGCACACTATTTTATATTTGGAATATTACAAGTGGTATCACAACACCTTCCTCAACATAAAATTGTGGGTTAATTTTTTTTTTTCAGGGTAGAGACTTATTTCGACGTCTTTAAGCCACAAAGATATGTCGTTACATGCATAAACCTGCGATCGAGGATTCATACATGCAGAAAATACAAGTGGTACTTAAGCACACATCTATTGGACATCCTTGTAACCCCTATTGGTACCCCTTCAAGTGGTAGCACATCAGATAACACCTGTATACAGATTGACCTAGATTTCTTGAAGATAAACCGATCAACCACCCGACTGCTATAGTGCCACTGAGAACAACACTCGGGAAGATACTCTCTAGTACCTGGGTAGTCGGGTAGTACGGATAAGGGCATGGTCTAGCCTCCTTAGTTGGTTCCTTGAGATATTGGGCCGAGTACTACTGTTGGACTCCGCACATATATCAAAGAGATATAACACAGGGCAAACCCTTGTCTGTATAGCCCTTGAATACCCTAACTCTTGGGATGGAAACAAAAACAAAACAGACAAGATCTATTATCGTGCAACTGTGTCTCCTGCATTTGGGTTGCAAAATTACTACACATTTCTTCCTGTTAGTCATTTGGTCATTTCTTCACATTGGATTCCTCTCTTCGCCCTTATCGCAGTCATACCTATCATTTTTCAACAATTTTTTTTCGTGTGGACCCGACCACCTTCCAACACCCTTATTTGGGATTTACCTCATTGGATTCCACTCGTCACCTTGATCGTTGTGATACACTTCACTGATAACCCATTTTCTGTGTGGTCCCACCTGCCCCTTTTCGTGTTCCCTCTTCATCACGGCCCACATCCACAGCCAAGACTTGGAAGCTCACTTAAATTCCTTGCACTCTAGTTTCACAGAAACACAACAAGAAGTGAGACAACTAAGTGAAATTGTTTCCACCGTCAATAAAAACATGCATTCCTCCATCAACTCCAAAATAGAGGACCTCAAACAAGACCTTGCTACCCAACTTGAATCCTTCTTTAACCAGTTTGTCTCCTTCACTATGATGATCTGTGCCAAGCTGCATATCCCTGCATATCTTCCCTCATCTGACCCACCTTTGCAAACCGAAGCTAAAAATTCCTCTCATTCCCAGAATTTTCAGCCCCATCACTTTCAACGTGACCTACGCCTTTCGCGTGTGGATGTGACCAAATTTGATGTCTCGGATCCCACTGGCTGGGTAACTCAAATGGAACATTATTTCTCTTTGTATGGCATTACAGATGAGTTGTCCAAACTCCGGTATGGTGTTCTCCATCTAGATCAAGTACGTTGGAAATGCTGGCAATGGAGAAAAATTGCCCACCAAGGGTATGTGGCTTGGACACACTTTGTGGCAGAGCTTTATGAACACTTTGACACTGACACCAACCATTTAGGTCGTTTGAAAAAGTTAAAACAATTTGGCACAGTGGAAGACTTTATAGTTTCTTTTGAGCGATTTACTTTCCATACAGAGGGCATGTTTGATGCTTTTTTCCGAGAATGTTTTATCAGTGGCCTCAAGGATGATATTTGTGGCCATGTCCTCATGGATTGACCTCAAAGTTGGGTGGACACTACTAAAAGAGTTAAGGAAGCACAACAGGTTGTCTCTTCTCAAAACTGAAAACCCTCCTTTATTCCTCACACTAAACTAGTCACTCCCACTCCTCTTTCTACTCCACTAAAGATCCAGAAATTGACTAGGGTAGAAATGGATGAACGCCAATTCAAAGGCCTTTGTTATAATTATGATGACAAATATTTTCCTGGGAACAAGTGTAAGGAACAAAATATTTTTATAGACATCTCAGGGTATGTTTCAAAAGACGATGTTGATGCTCCCCTTGTGGCTATGCCAACTAAACCCACTGACATGATCCCTCCCGAAGTAGAACCGATCATTTCCCTAGAACCATCCCCTATTATTCTCCTTTGGTCACGGTCCTCAATAAATAAGGCACGTGGCACATGTGTCCATACTTTTGTTCCCTCAACAAAATCACCATCAAAGACAAGTTTCCCATTCCTGTCATTGACGATCTATTGGATGAATTGAGTGGTGCTCAATACTTGTCTTCATTATGACTACCACGAGATATGCATAAAATAGGCAAACATTCCCAATATTTCATTTTGAACTCATGAGTGTCACTATGAGTTCTTGGTCATGCCCTTTGGCTTGTGCAATGTCCCCTCCACTTTCCAAAGTCTCATGAATCATGTCTTTCGTCCTTTTCTCTGTCATTTTGTCTTAGTTTTCTTTGATGATATTCTCATCTATAATAAAACATGGACAACCCATATTTCCCATGTGGATAAAGTTCTCCATCTACTTTATCAACACCAACTTTTCCTCAAACAATCTATATGTGCTTTTGGCGCCTCAGAAGTGGAGTACTTGGGTCATATTTTCGGCAAGGATGTTGTAAGGGTGGATCCTAAGAAAATTGAAGCTATGCAGGAATGGAATCACCCCAAAACTATCAAGAGATTGCATGGTTTTATGGCCTCAACGGGCTATTATTGCAAGTTTGTTCAGGATTATGGAAAAATTGTAGCACCTCTCATTGCTCTCCTTAAAAATAATGCTTTCAATTGGACTCCAACAACTGATCAATCCTTCCATGCCTTCAAAGAGGCTATGTGCACAACTCTTGTCTTGGCCCTTCTCGACTTCAAGAAGACTTTTGTCTTGGAATGTGATGCTTATGGGAAAGGAATTGGAGTAGTCCTCATGCAAGAAGGACGACCTTTGGCCTTCTCTAGCTAACAAATTTCAAAGCGACATTTGGGCTTATCTATATATAAAATGGAAATGTTGGTTATTTTGCATGTCATGGATCTCTAGCATCCTTATCTATTGGGGAAACACTTCCAAATTAAAATAGTTCATCATATCCTTAAGCATTTTTTGGAACAATGAATTTCATCCCCGAAGCAACAAAAATGGGTGACCAAGTTATTTGGATATGATTATGAGATCATTTACAATAAGGGAAAAGAAAATGTGGTTGGTGATGCTCTTTCCAAGAAGTATGAAGACAAAGGGTCCCTATTTTATCTCTCCTTCCTTATACCAGATTGGGTCCAAGTTGTTTGCCAAAAATGGTTGCAAGACCCCAAAATTTCTTGCTCGATCCAACAATTGCAAGACAATTCTCCAGTTTCTCCAGGGTACTCTTGGCACAATGATGAGATTCTCTACAAAGGTCGTCTTTATTTAAGAAAACAATCACAACTTAAATCTATAGTTCTTTCAAAGCTTCATGCTTCCCCCACAGCTGGGTATTCAGGGTTTACCAAAACCATTGAAAGAGTCAAATGTTCTTTTTTTTTGGGATGGTATGAAACAGGATGTTTGGACCTTTGTGGCTAAATGTGATGTCTGGCAACGCAACAAGGGAGAAACAGTCAAGGCCCTGGGCACACTATAACCACTCCCGGTTCCACTAACTATTTGGCATGATATTTTTATGGATTTCATTGTTGGCTTACCTAAATTGGGAAATAAGTCAGTCATCATGGTGGTAGTTCATCCTCTTTCCAAATATGTTCATTTTTGTGCTCTTCAAGACCCATTCACTGCATCCATAGTGGCTCAATTTTTCATGGATAATATCTTCAAGCTTCACGACATGCCTCATTCTATTGTCTCTGACAGAGATCCCACTTTCACCAACAATTTTTGGAAATAATTATTTAGGTTCCAGGGAACCAAATTGCATCTCAACACTGCCTATCATCCTCAGACTAATTGTTGAACTGAAGTTTTCAACAAGTGTTTGGAAACATATTTGAGGTGTGTTGCATCTGACAGGAAAAATAAATGGGCTAAATGGTTACCTATAGCTGAATGGTGGTACAACACATTTTACCATACAACTACTCACATGACTTCTTTTGAAGCATTATATGGACAAAATCCACCGTTGATTCTCTCATACATGCTAGGTGTCTTGAAGGTTCAGGAGGTTGACAAAAATCTTACAGTCCACGAAGCCATTCTCTGTACCCTCAAAATAAATTTGGCCATGGCTCAGAATCACATGAAGCAACAAGAAAATCAAGGTCGTTCCAAACAACAATTCGCTGAAGGGGACCAGGTGTTTCTTCGTCTACAACCTTATAAGGACAATTCACTCAAAGTTGACCATTGTTAGAAACTTGCTCCCAAATTTTATGGTCCTTATACAATTCTCAAGTGAGTGGGGCAGGTGGCCTACCAATTATCTTTGCCTAGTCATTCTAAGGTCCATCCTGTTTTTCATGTCTCATGCTTAAAGAATGTGATTGGAACTAAGTGCCAAACTCAAACTAGTCTCCCTAAGCTGGATGAAGAAGGTTGCATTTGGTTGCAACCACTAACAATCTTGGAGCAGCGAGAGTCAACCACCATTTTGCAACAGTTTCCTCACCTCAAGCCTTGAGGACAAGCTACTCTTAGGGGGAGGGCATGTTAAGGACCTAACCTCCCTAACCCCTCACGTAGGTAGAATAATATATTTCCATGTAAAAAAAGCCAACATTAGTTAATAAGGCCTATTTAATAAATGTGAACAAGTCAATGTAAGAAGATTTAATAGAAGCTTCCGCTTCTAGAAAGATCTTCCTTTATAATGATGTTTAGAAGATAGAATTAGTATAAATAAGAGTAGGATGCATGAGACATTTTTTTCTTGAGAGTTATTGTAATAGAGCGATGCTCTGCTAAAGGTTGCCCCCTCAAAGAGGAAAGTGAACATTGTTTCCTACCAATAAAATCATTATTTGGTGTTGTGGTTCTTATATTTTGTTGTTTACCTATTATTCTCCATGATATTTCTATTTTATGCTATTATAATAAATCTGGTACCTAACATATTAAATAATGCATTCTAAATACTTTTCCTGAACTCCTTTCCAACACAAATTTTCAATATAAAATCCTCTATTTTTTATGTGTCCACTATGTATCTTTTTTATAAAATTTATCCAATTTTATAATTATTAAAATAGAAATATCCATCAACATTAAAAATAAAAAATAAAACATTTAAAAAAAACTATTAATTAAATCAAAGTAAAAAGATTATTCTTCAAACTACCCAAGATAACCATTAAAAGATCACAAGTATGTACTCAAATCTAAATGAAATGGTATCCCAAAATGTGAAGATGGGAAAAAAATTGTATAAGCAAACCTTGCCTTTGCAAGAGCAAAAGGTGGAAAATGCCTTCCACAGGAACCATTTTCCCAAAGTTATGATTTTTAGAATAACAAATATGTCAAAAAAAGTTGATTAAATATTTTATGTTTTCAACTTTTACTAGTTTGTTATTTGATTTATCTCTATTAAGACAAGAATGTTTATAACAAAAACTATTAACCGCTTCCATTACTAAGTCATTATAATTTTTAAATTTATAAATAACTTAAAACATTTTTTAAATTTAAGTTAATAAAAACAAATTTGAATTAACAGATATATCTGTCAAGGTTTTCAGCCAGACCAGTCTGTCTTATGCTTAAAGTTGATGGTAAACAATATACGCCCTAAATATAGAAGTACAACTATACACTCCTTTAAATAAAAAGCACTTTCATTAATATTGGTGGAAATAAAAAACACTTTCAAAAAACAGGTTAAGTCAAAATTTAAAGTCAAACATTAATATTGATGGAAATAAAAAGCACTTTCAAAAAACAAGTAAAGTCAAAGTTTAAAGTCAAACATAAGTCAAACATATGTGATTAGTTGTTTCTCTTAGTTGTTTCTCTTAGGATGGAAAACTATATATTTATTGAATATAAAAATATAATTATATACTCTTTAAATAAAAACAGTCAATTAGGTTTAATTTGGATAATTGTGAGGAATGTTTGTTATCCTTCCCACCTGGATTCAATTCTCACAAATGACATGAATAAAGCTTATAATAAGTTTGTTGTAATTCGAGCTTAAATGTATTGGAAAATTGCTTACTTTTGCCTATGATCGTGATCTATTATCTGATAAAAAAGGTTCAGGTGCAACAAGACTTTATATTAAATATAAAGCTAAAGAAACAACCGTTAGAACAAATGGCTTCATCTTCATCTTTTTTTTTTCATTTAGGTAAATTAAATTGTATTTTTATTTAAGTTTATAATAATAATAATCTATTTTTAAGGTCACAACAAAGCCATATATCAAATTGGTGTATGAGACCACTTCTTTCGCCCAGTGATTATTGGTAGGAGGTATACATACCCTACCCTTCTCTGGATAGGGTATGTATACCTCCATAGACTTTACCATTAATAAAAAATATCTCATGAATAAGGCAGGTCACAACATAATACCATCATGAACACATAAAGATGCTCGTTAAAAAAACTCATGAATAAAGTAGGTCACAACATTAAATATGCTAGAGCTCATTTTGGTAACATAACATTAAGTTAAAACATATACTCCATTTTCCTCCACCCTTAGCATTACATTATGTTTTTCTCCACCATTAGCACTAAATAAATAGGCATAAGAAAACCATGAAACATTTATGGTTCTTCCAATTTTACATGCTCGAAACTACCGAAAATTAATTCCAACTAATTGTTGTTTCTTAGATTTCATTGCCTGCCAGTGCTCTTTTTACATTTATTCCTTGCCACTAGTTAGCATTTATTCCCCGCTATTTCTTTGCATTTATTTCTTTCTACCACTCTACATTTATTTCGTGCCACTACTTAACAATCATTACCTACTCCACTACATGATTGCAAGGTGTATGACACACCTATGCCAACATTCTCCCACTTATCATGTATATGGAAAGAATATAAAGGAGAATGCATCAAACTGTGAGCTAATTGCTAGAGGCCATAAGGTCCATAGACTCACAAGACTACTTGAATTTACCTATGCTCATTGGTCTCAACAATACATCTACAACCTTTTGCAAAGTGTCAACTTTATCTAGTATCATTTTTCCATCGTCTACCATGTCCCTAATGAAATGTATGGGATAGCTACATGCTTTGTCTTTGCATACAAGGTTGATTTATTAGCTAGACAAATGACAATTTTATTGTTGCATTGAATTGTAATATCTCTTTGACTTAAGCCTACTTATGTACATAGTTTCATAAGCCAAATAGAGTCCTTATAGGCATTAGTAGCTTCCTTATACTCTTTCTCTTCAGTGGACAAAGCGACCACATCTTGTCACTTTCTCATCCATCTTACTACTCCACCAAACAATGAGAAAATGTACATCTTCTTGTAGATCCCCTTCTATCTACACCCCTCGTCCAATCATAATCCATGTAACCTTGTATATTCATTGAGTGTGGGTCCCTTGAAACATCACTATGATAGCAAATGGAATATTGAAAAGTACCTTGCAAATACATAAAGATCATCTTCACTACAACCCAATGTTCACCATGAATCGACTCAAGACTCTGATGTAAGTTTTAAATATTTGTAGTGAAACAATGCATATAGATTCTTAAGAAAAATAGAAAGAATGACAATTGAAAATACATAAGACATATAGATTTACCTTGGAAACCCTTAACCATGAAAACCAACAAACCTTAGAGTCCCAACTCTATCTTCTCCATTGTATTAACTTGAAAATACATAATACAATATTTATATATTGTGCAACATCAAAAACCCTAATCCGTTAACCTAAATTAAATCGCAATCCTAATTCCTTAACTAGAATTAGATTACAATGGGCCAAAAATCCATTGACTGAATCAGGCAAAAAATGGACCAAAAACAACCCAACTTTTGTTTAGGTGCTCCACCCTTGAAACACTGGGTGGGGGGGCCTAGTCAACCAGCCTTGCAACTCCCCATCACATTCAACACATATGAACAACACCTAAGGATAACCATGCAAAGAATATAACACATTCCCAACATCACATTGCTTGGGAAAGGTCTAGTCTAATACAAACCATAACATACATCAAACCACCAATTGCATTTGCATAAGAATCAAAATCCATATCCTCCATCTTGGTGGGTGTCATAGAACATATCTCAACTGAAAGATTATTTCCCACATAAATTAGAGCACTCAATGGTCAAAATATTGCAT
>JASDQU010011296.1:376665-386707 GCA_032191745.1 Picea mariana
TTTTACAAATCTTTCATGATGATGGACTCTTATACCCCTTGATGGTGTATTATGAGATAGTCACAACACTCTTTGACTCAACCAATGACTTAACTCTCTATTGACATTCATATTACCTTTTATTTCATAAAATGACCCAAGGATTTTTTAGCCATCTCATGAGACAAACCACACACCGTGACTCAATTAGGAATGCCTTGGTGTTCGCAAGACCAAGGCATGACTTTGCAAACTCTAAACAAACTTTCAACCTTACCCTAAAAATAATGATGCTAACATTTTCCAAACCTCCATAGGGGTCATATCCACAAGAGATGACGTGGAAGACTTATTTATTGAGTACCATAGAGTAGCAACCACTTCTACCCATAAATTATTCTCTAAGATGACTCCACTAAGCATACTCCTTGCTCTCTCCAACAATGTTTTTTTCATCCATTTTGCAACTCCATTTTACTGAGGGATATATGGAGTTGTATTATATCTCTCAATGTCATTCCACTTACAAAAATTATCCGACTCTACAAAAAAAAACTCACCACCATTATCATTCATCAACAGCTTAATCTTCATACCATCTTGATTTTCCAAGACAACTTTAAACTCTTTAAATCGACAAAAAAACTGAGATTCAGTTCTAAGAAAATATATCCATGTCCTTCTAGAATAATCATCAATGAATGACACATATTAAAAATCCTTAGCAATAAAATAAACTTTAATAGAAAAAATACATTATAATGAATTAAGTCCAACAACCCAAAAGATTTGTGAGAACTAGAATAAAATTGAACACAATTCTATTTTCCATGTTTACAATGCTTGCAAAAATCAAATTCAAGAGCATAATCATTCAATCCATTGACAATATTTTTGTTTTTCAAGGTCCATAGGAGCTTCTCACCCATATGAACCAATATTTGGAGCCATATCATCATCTTCTCTATGAGTAGCTTGATATATTATAAAGGTATAAATCCTATTTAATCTCTTCATTGTAAACATCAATGAAATATTACACTCAATAATGTATGCATAAATCTTGATCAAAATGTCCACATGAACACCCTTAGAGAGTACCATATCTTCTCCCAACATCCTACACCCCTTGTTAGAGAAGATAACTTGCACACCCATATAATTAAGAGTTCTTACTAATAGTAGGTTTCATAATAGACTTGGAATGTGTAAAACTCCATTGTTCCCATTTACTCTATCATCAAGGAATCTAATCAAGACTATACCATGACCAACTACATTAAGAGGATATTCATCTTCAAGGTATACCATCCCACCATAATATTTTTCATAGAATGAAAACTAGTGCTGATGGGAAGTCATATCCAAGGAAGATCTATATTCTATCAACCATGCATTGTGGATTGTATGGGTTGCCAAAGCAGTAACAAAGAAATATTTATTATCCTCTTGAGAATATTTTTCAAAATCATCATCAAAATTGTTCTTTTTCTTCTTCTCTTCCTTGTGGCCCCTTTTGAAATGTACAACCTTTCCATACTTCCATCATTTTTTGTTGGAGTTTCCAGGAGACTTATGTCTCCAATGGGATTTTGATCTACCATTTTCTCTCTTCTTGTCTTTCTCCTTCAATATTCCATGAAAAATAAATTCTTTATTAGTGGATTCAGAAGCTTTCTATGTCACCTCCTCTCAAAGTAAATTATCCATGACCTCATCAAGAACCATTGTCTTTATAGTGCTTCCAATGACCATTACCAGGTTGTTAGCTGAATCTAGAAAATAACATATAAGGCTCATATAGCAATCCTACTCATTCATCTTTATCTTCACTACAACTGAGATCAACTGGGTCACAGTAGTATTAAATGCATTCAAGTGCTAAACTATAGAATCATCATCACCCATTCTCAAGGAAAACAACTTTTTCTATAGAGAATATTTATTAACCAAGGATTTATATTGGTGCAAATCCCATGAATTATCCATAGAGTTTCTATTTTTTTCTTTAGAAACATTCAATAATATGAAATTAGGTAAACAAATATTGATAAGGCTTTTCACCTTTGTCTCCAACACCACCCACTCTTCATCTTCCATATATTTTTTTTAGATACTACTGGCCATATATCTCTATCTATAAGAATATGCTCCATCTTGAGATTCCACAACTTAGAGTTAGTGTTATTAAACTTCTCCATTTCTAATCTATAAGAGCTCGTAATTTCCCTACAAAAAAATTTCTTTCTATACAAGTTCACACTTAAAACAAGATTAGATAGAAAGACCTTGTTTCCAACACATTTGATTTCAGGTGATCAAGATCTAATACCAAATGAAAGGAAGCATATGTGTAGAATACACTTTCTATACTAATCCATAATAGACTTGAACATGAATAAACTTAAAATGGAATATTTGAAAATGTAACATCCCCAATATTATAATCCTAAGTTTAATTAATGCTTATGCGGATACAATATGTGGCTACGACCAAGCGATGTAATATGTGAATTGTATTTAAGTGTTTTAATAGTAAAAATGTGATGCTAGATACTAAGGGGGCATGGAAAAGAGATGGGGGATTGATTAATCCACAAGAAGGGTAAGTGTCTAGAATAATGGCCAAGAGGGGTCAAAGGGGGGATTACCCATGTATATCAATTTAACCCATTTTCCTAAACTTGCCAATTGTATATGAACCTTTCGATTTGTGATTGAGTGTTCCCAAAGCCAATCATTGAATACATGTAAAATGGTGGGTGTGAGTGGTCACATCCTTCTGATTGAGTGTTTCCAAAGCCAATCATTGAATGCATGTAAGAGGGTGGGTGTGAGTGGTCATGTCCCAGAGTTATTGGGCACATGGGGTTGAGTACAATCAACTTGGGGAAGAGTGCGAGTCAAGAAAGGAAAGCCACAAGAGAGGAATTCATATGGGTTGGGTCAATAGTGGGAGAGGGGAAGAAAGAGAGCTTGGAGCTGGTGTGGCCATGGAGGGTGAATTATGGAGTGTAACTGGAGCGAATTGGAGCTGGAGAACTGAAGAGTTTGGTGGTCAGGCCAGAAGAGTGAACTCCTATGTGAGTTGCACTAAAACAACAAGTGTTTGTTGTTGGTTTGTTGATAGTTTTCCTAGAAACAAGTTCCCTTGAGTTCCCAACTGAGAGACTCCTAGTTACCTGTGCCAGAGAGACCCTGATAAGTGAATGGCACATTTCTTGGGATATCCCTGATAAACATATGGTACATCCCTTGGGTTAATCCTGATAAATGGATGGTACATCCCTTGGGTTACCTTGATAAACAGATGATACATCCCTTGGGTGATCCCTGATAAATGAATGGTGCATTCTTTGGGTTGGGAAGGTCAAGAGGAAGAGATCTAGTGGAAAGATCAGGATAGCTATAGGAGAATATCAGTTGGGTTATGAGATTTATGAGTTGCAAGTGGATTGTGAGAGACCACCCTCTTTTGTGGATTACTAGCCTCATCTCGGGGGTGATTGGCAGTTGATATTTGGAACAATCAGTCTATGGTTGGGTGAAACATTCATCCCAAGAAACTAGTTGCATTATTCTTGTTTAAAGATAAGTGTTTTATCTTGTACTTAATTATTTACATGTGTTATGGTGTGCATGAACTCTGCGAGAATAAGAATGACTTATATGCTGCTGTAATGAACGATTTATTTTTATTTTATGTTGATTATGATCATGCTTTAAATGCATCTATTTTATGGTTACATAATGTAGCTAAATCTATTATAAATTATAGTTGTAAGCTATAGGAAATCGACTGACAGTAAAGGAATTACTTTAGTTAGTAGAAGTTTCATTTTTATGTGTATTTCGCACGTAATTTTTCTTATTTGGAGGCTAGGTATCGTACAAATATGGTATCAGAGATGACAATGAGAGAGTTTCACATGACGTGGCCCAACTTGGGTGGATGGGCACATTACAAAGTGGCATCAGATCCCGGTTTTCAACACTGAGCCTGGATGGGCCGAGTCAGTAGAATGATGAAGAGAAAACTCATAGAGAATCAATTTATGGAGTATGCCTGCAACTTTTTTATTTAAGTTCTGATAGTGAAATTGAGAGAAATTTCATGGGTAATGTGAAGAATTTGGCCTTTTTGGAAAAATTTGAACATAAGCAAATAAAAAAAAATTGAGTATTTTTCCATACGATGACGTCAAAATGATCTGGAGGTCATGTGTCAGCTGACGTGGTGGAAGAAATACGTGTGCTACCATGGTGGAAGGTACATGTTGGACGTGATGAAAATTGGAAGGTGATGTGGAGCCATGTGGCAGACCAATTGTTAGTCCCACAAAACCACGGTAAGATCTTGGAAAAATGGTTAAGTGTTGGGGCTTCTCGAATGAACTTATGAAAGGAAGGTTACAATATTATGATTCTATGAGTCCACAAAGAAGTGGAAAAATGGTTAAGTGTTGAGATTTCTTGGATGGACTTATGAAAAGAAGGATACAAGATTATGAGTTCGTGAGTCCCCGAAGAAGTGAAAAAATGGTTAAGAGTTGATACTTCTCAGATGGACTTATGAAAAGAAGGATAAAAGATTATGATTCCATGAGTCCGCGAGCCCGTGTTGGGACCTCTCGGATGAAGCTTTGAAAGGAAGGTTACAAGTTTATGAGTGTATGAAGGAAAAATGATCTAAGTGTTGGTAGCGGGTTCATGGAAGGTATGAACAAGAGAAATTACTTAGATCAATGATGAATCCATTAAGATAGATCAATGACAAAGATATAATCAAGAAATTATCGAATGATTGTTGAGCATTGCTACTATGTTGCACGTGCCAATGAATATTCCTTCACTAATTTTTCCACCATAAATTTTAGGTCGGAGCTCAGATTGGGACAAACAAATAATTGTTGAAAAGATATTGAAAAGAAGAAGAGATCTATTGACCTAGAATTTTGATTTGGGCACTATATTTTCTTCGAAAGTGATAAAAGTGAATTCTGTAGCAACAAAGAGTGGAAATTGCAACTTGTAATTGTTGTAACTATTCAACAAAAAATCAGATTGAGGCATGAGGATAGTCATTGGAAAGTTGTTTCAAAAATGAATGCATTTAAGGAATCCTACTTGAGAGTAGTGCATTAATATTCTTCATAATTTAAAACGAAGAATAACCTGTAATATGATTGATAAATATTTTGCAATACGCTTAATTCTAACAAGAAATTATTGTATGCACATTCTTGCAGAATTAGAGATACATAAAAGAATATTTTAGTTCCTACATGAGAACTAGAGACATGGAGGATGCTCAATGGTTTTACAGCCATGAAGAAGAAATTGGAGGTTTGCATGCCAGCATGGGTAATGCTGAGACCAATTCTAATGGGAGAAGAGGCAGGTGGGGAGCTGCAACTATGAGAGGCTTGGAAAAATAAGTGCAGAGCTATAGGGACAATAATTAGAGGATCATGAAGGATCAAGAAGAGATACTCCAAAGAATAAATATGCTACAGAAGCAATTTAACAAAGAATTCGACACCAAGAAAGCATCTAGTGCTAGACAAGTATCAACATGAAAATCACATAGCAAAAGATATGATCATGGGAGTGATAGGAAGTCAAGAAGCATGAGTATATGCCATCATTCTCCAAGACATTCCACCGGAAGAACTCATGCAAGTTCAGGTCCATGGAGCAACCCGAGTGTGTCTCATTCTCAAAGGAAAACGAGAATAATTGAGGTAGAAATATTGCAAGGGGAACAATGGAAGATTGAGTCACTGACTTTCAACGGTGATCACAGGAAAGGAGAAGAGGTATAGGACTGACTATTGGAAATTAATAAATATTTCTAGCTGTGATTACCCATCCTGGGTAGAAGATATAATTTCCACTTAGCACTTGCAAGGGAAGGAAACCATGTGGTGGGATTAACTTAAGCAAGCCAAGAACCTTTATGAGAAAATAACCTCATGGAGGAAGTTCAAGGGATATTTCCAAGAGAAATATTTGTTCAAGCATTACTATGAAAGAAAGATGAAAGAGTTCTTTGAAATCAAGTTGGGAACCATGACAATGGAGGAATATGAGAAGAGGTTCTTTCAATTATTGAAGTATGTTGAATTCATCAAGGATGAGAATGTCAAAATCCAAAAGTTTCTAAGTGGTTTACCCTATTTTTAGAGTGATAGGATTCAATATGACAACCCCAAAATCCTAGAGGATAGTAAGGCATCTATATGAACAGAGCAAAGGAAGGCCAGTTTTTCAAAAATATCAGAATGATGAGATGAAGGATAAGAAGGATCAAAGGAAGAAGGTTTTTAAGCCACCCTTTTTTAGGAATAATTTCCAAGAGAATCAACAGGTTCAAGTCTCACAAAATGAACACAAGGCTGCAGATTCATTTGGAAAAAAGTCCAAGGAAGTAGCCGATACAATGTTGGGAATGCAAGGTGTTAGCATTGAAAGTCACCCTCAGATTTCGAGAGGACAATCCCTGTACCCATCAAAATGTTTGGTGGATGTTTGATTTATGTGAGTGGAGGTAAAATGGGGAAAACTCAATATAGGAATGATATCAACACAGAACTCGACAAGTAATACACAGGGAAGTAAGGGCCACAATTAACTTCAGTCAGTGAATTGATTTTAGGTATGAGCATAGGGAAGACTGAGTAAGAAAGGTGGACAAGACTGCTATGGGCATCAGGCCTTCAATCAACTTGGAGAATAAAAACGTAGGCTCAAGATCACTCTTAAGCTCAAGCTTCAGACACTGAAATATATCCAAACAACACAATCACAACAACACAATGATCAAACCTACATCACCATGCAACTACAAAAAATCAAATGGATCCTCCATGCCTGAGCCATTTAGTGTAAGAGGGGAAAATATCACAAGGATGATGACTAAAACTGGTCATGATACCACTACAATCAAACCTACATTACAACAACATAACAACCCTCGACTGGATCCTCCATGCTCGAGTATTTTAACACAGTTTTTACAAAGAGATGAAAAGAGGTTGACTTATATTAATCTGAAAGTCTCAAATCCGATACATAACCAGAGAACAATTCTGGCATCAAAAAATTACAAAATAGGGAGCTCTTCTCAACCAGTTGATGACCTTAACAAAATATCAAAATTAACTATTTATACTTAGAACAATTCACCACTACTAGAAGCATGATCGGGCCCCTGCATTCAAGGCTTTCCATCTGCGTCTTCTCTGTCAGACTGTGCATGCATTGTTCTATCAGATGTGATCTCATATCAACATGGGTTTTGCAGGAAAATCTGCTCGCAGAAGTACTACGGGCTGACGGTTCAGTCCCCATGATCGAACCTTCCATACCTTCCATTTATGGAGTGAGCCGAGGTTTCAACCACCACTCTTTTTTTCATTAACTACCTTCAATTACTGCTCCTTCTCGAGATCAAAACAAGGCTAAATGCCCAAGGGCTACTGTGTGTTGCTAGTGGACTTGTTAATCTCACCTGATGATCTTGAAACTGTGATGGTTTCACTCTGTAACGAAAGCAGGCACTTTCATCCTTTGGCACAGACCTTGTGAATTTAGCACCCTTATCGGCATGCGACCTTGGGCCATGACCTATTGCTAAAATTTGAAGGGTGCTTCGAGATTTCGCATTTTGGGAGTGATCATATCACTTGACAACAGAAGCCATGACTCCTCCTGATTTGACAAAATCGGCCTACTCAGATCAACGGTCGATCTTGCTTTTAATTTGACGGTCGCGATTACCATCTCGAAAACTCAAGTCACCATCTAGGCGATGGTAACTAGCCTTCCTCCTGGACCCGTTGCTCATATGACCACAGGATTTGACCCTGTGCTTATCTCCTAAGCGCTTCGTGATTTCATGTTTCATGAATTTGCGCTGTGATCCATGCTAATACCTTTGATTCATGAAATCGTGAATTCCTGGATTTGGTGCCATGCGTCCCTCTGGATTGGATGACCCAAATTTATTTTGTGTTTCATGCTTCACTGATTTTGTGCCCTACCCGCTCTTCAATGTGACCTCGGGCTCCAACCATGGGCCCAACTTCCGAGTGTTTCGAGACTTCACGTTTCGCGAAGTCGAAAGTTAGCTTACCTCCCTTCTTCCAATTCCTAATTCTCTGACTCACCCAGATCAACGGTCCATGACCCTCTACAATTAACGACTCAGATCAACTCACGAATTATCACTTTGTGAGTCCTCACGACTCTTCCCTTTGACTTTTTCCCCTCTGCGAGTCGGTGAAATGATGATCTGTTGCTACCTGTCCCTATAAGATCCACGGTCCAGATCTAATCTTCATCGTATCAAGATTTCACATCTTGGGAAGTTTAAAGACTACTCACCTCCCTTCTCCCAATTTCTGATTCTATGCTTGCCTCAGATCAACAGTCCACGACTTTCCTCGATCCAACGGCTCAGATCAATTCGTGAGTTCACATTTTGCGAGTCCTCATGACTCAACCCTTTGACTTTTCCACTCCGCAAGTCAGCGAAATGCTAATCTCTCACCACGTTCCCTTCGCAGCATCAACAACTAGGATTGACCTTGCGACTTCGGACCTCTATCTGACATTAAAATTTGTGCAACTTTATGATCCCAATCGCTTGAGGGCCGCAAATCTGAAATTCAAATGGAACCTCCTCCGCTGAAAATTGAACCTGCTCGCTCACTTGATTTGAGTCCATATTAGACCACTCTGAGTGTTGCACTTTGTTCTCATGGCTGTGACCTATGTAAATAAATGCTTGGATGACTGGATGAGGGTTCAAAAAACAAAAGGATCAGTGACAGAGGTAAAGGAGATGAGTGCCCAAACAGAAAGGGGAAAACAAAAAATGACTTTTCCGGTTGAAGGGAAAATTTAAAGACATGGCCTGTGAAAAAGAGAAAAATAGGGCAAGGGCATAGACTCAGGTATATACCACAAACCCACAAGACTTTGACAAGTTCATGTGATAACACAAGGGAAATAATCTACATAAGGATTTCCATCACAAAGAAGAAAGAATGGGGAATGTCCAAAACATTCAAGAGGCTGAAACAGTGGAAGACATGGGAGGAAGCATGCCAAGGATTTATGCAACCTTGGATAACAATCAAGAAGAGTATCAATCTCCCATGATCGAAGTGGAAGGTGAGATCAATAATGATCCCATAACAATTTTAATTGATTTGGGATATATACATAGTTACATAAATGCTAACATCATTGAAATATTTCACTTGCAAAGAAGTAAGAATAAGAAATATTAGTTAGTTCAGTTAGCCACGAAGGCTAAGAGGAGAATCAAGGAGTTGGTTAAAGATTGTTTGATAGACATGACTGGACTCAATACAAAGGTGGATGTAAACTCCATACCATTTGGTTCATATTATTATCTAATTGGTATGGATTGGTTGGAGAAACATCATTATGTCCTATACTATTACAACAAGACAATCACATGTCTTGATGAGGAAGGGAAACAAGGCAAGGTTCAAGGAATTCCAAGAGCTGTAGTTGTTAGAGAGATTTCATCTATGCAGTTGAATAAGAGCTTCAAAAAAATATGTTATATGTTTGCAAGCCATATGGAGGAGGCGACCAAAGACAGAGTGGCGAGAATTGAAGACCATTTAGTTTTGAGGGATTTTGAATATGTTTTTAGAAAAATTCTAGGACTACCACCAAAAAGAGACATTGATTTCTCTATCGATTTGGTGCCAGGAGTTTCCCCAGTGTCTAAGACACCTTACAAAATGGGTACACCAAAACTAAAAGAGTTGCACATGCAACTTGAATAACTACTGAAGAATGAGTATATAAACCCAAGTGTGTTTGAATACGCATAATCATCTCGTACTTCCTTGCAAATAAACTATACGGTGTAAGAATCAATTCTTTTGGAAATTCCATTTTTCTCGTTATGTTCAATCTTCGGTACCTGCAAAAAGAATATGGTGTGTATTTTTTCCTAGTAATCCGTCGGCTATGATACCATGTAAATGTGGATGAACCTACACAGATAATATCTAGC
>JASDQU010011297.1:22313-42801 GCA_032191745.1 Picea mariana
CCTTGCCCTTATGTTTAAACACAACTTTCCCTTTGTATTATGTCTCATGATTTTGATCGGTTTCATTTGATGGATTCTCACTTGTGCTTTGGTGACAATTTCGATTGTTTGGCTTGCATATACTTTGGCTTAAATTTTATCTTGCTCATGTTTCCTTGCTCTTGCATGAGATTGTCCTAGTACATTGACATATTTGATTGATTATTGACTTATGTGATTTTGAGGTTTAAATTCTCTCATGTTTCTTTGCCTAGGTTGTCATGCCATATTTCATAGGTTGATAATGAAATGCAATTCAATGTCATAGCCCTTCAACAAATGGCATGAGGTGGCATAAGAGGCCAAGTATTTGATCAACACAGGAAATGAGCAAGTGACGTATGCACATGCAAATGGAATGATGCTATGATGTATAGTGTATTGAAGCATATGGTAGTGACATTTGGCTGCATTTAATGAAAAAATATCATAGTTATGTAGCCTACAAATTTTAGTCACAGGATTCATGTTATTGGTTGTTAGGGACCTAACCTCCCTAACCCCTCATGTAGGTATAATAATATATTTTCCATGTAATAAAGACCGACATTAGTTTATAAGTCCTATTTAATAAATGGGAACAAGTTAATGTAAGAAGACCTAATAAAAGCTTCCACTTTTAGAAAGATCTTTCGCTAGAAGGTTCTTTAGAAGATAGAATTAGTATAAATAAGAGTAGGAGGCATGAGAAGTTTTGTCTTGAGAATTGTTGTAATAGAGCATTGCTCTATTGGAGGTTGCCCCCTCGAAGAGGAAACTGGACATTGTTTCCTATCAATAAAGGTATTATTTTAGTGTTGTGGTTTCATATATTGTGTTGTTCCACTGTTATTTTCTGCAGTATTTATGTTTATCTGCTATTATAATAGATCGGGTACCTTACAAGTGGTATCAGAACACTTTCCTTTGTAGAAAATTATGGGTTATTTTTTTTCTTCAGGGTAGAGACATATTCTATCGTCTTAAAGCTACAGAGATATGTCGTTTAGTGCATAAATCCACGGTTGTGGAAGCATACATGCAAGAACTACAAGTGGTACTTAAGGGCACATTGTTGGCCACCCGTGTAACCCTTGTTGGTACCCCTTCGAGTGGTAGCGCATAAGACAACACATGTATACATATCGACCTAGATATCCTGAAGCCCCCCATAGATACACTGATCAGTCACCTAACTGTTATAGTGCTACCGAGAAAAACACTCGGGAAGATACTCTCTAGTACCTGGGTAATCGGGTCGTACGACTGAGGGTACAGTCTAGCCTCCTTAGTTGGTGCCCTGAGATATTGCGTTGAGTACTATTGTTCGACCTTGCATGTATATTAGAGAGCTATAGCACATGGAAAACCCTTGTCTGTAGAAACCCTAAACACCCTAACCCTTGGGACGGAAACAAAGAAGAAAAGGAACATACAAGATCTATTGTTGTGCAACCTTGCCTCCTTCATTTGGGTTGCAAAATTCCTACACATTTCTTCCTGTTAAGAATTTGGCCATTTCTCCACTGCAGTATTATTCAGATCGGAGTATAACTCCACAGGAGTAAAAAAAAGAAAGTATAGTGGTCCCACTGACACCCATATTCAATACCTATCCCATTGGAATCCTCTCCTCACCCTGATCACATTGGTACCTTTCGTTTTCAAGCCTTTTTTTTTTTCAGTGGACCCGACCCCCTTCCCGATGCCCCTATTTTCTACCTCTCTCATTATATTGCCCTTTTTTCCCTAGTCGTCATGGTACCTATCACTTATAATTCCTTGTTTTTTGTGGTCCCACCCACCCATTTCCCTTATAGGGACCCCTTATATCCAAATGGCCACCACTCGCAACCAAGACTTGCAAGCTTCCATCACTTAGACCAAGGAGTCCCTCCACCAAGTGACTTATGAGATTACTTCCACCAATTCCCACATTGAAAAATTAGAGACCCAAGTCCAACAACAATTTGATGCCATGGATGCCAAATTCATGGGACAATTTTCCACCCTCCAGTCTGTTGTCAACTAGTTGTTGAACCGCCCCCAGGGTCCTTCCTCCTTGGACCAACCGTACCACTTAGACGGTGTTGATTCCTCCCATTCTATGATTTTTCAATCCAACTCCTTTCATAATGACCCCTGTCTTCCACAAGTTGAGGTTAATAAATTTGATGTCTCCAACCCCACAGGTTGGGTTTCTCAAATGGAACATTATTTATCTCTGCATGGCATTCCCGATGAGTTTTCCAAACTTCGTTATGATGTTCTCTATCTAGATATTGAACGCTGGAAATGGTGGAAATGGCATAAAAATGCACGCCAGGGGTATATTGCATGGAACCAATTTGTTGCATAGCTCTATGAACGCTTTGACAATGACACCCACTATTTAGGACGTTTGACCAAGTTGAAACAATCAGGCACGGTGGAAGAATTTATAATTGAATTTGAGCATTTGGCCTTCAGAACGGAGGGCATGACAGATGTGTTCTTCCAGGAATTATTTATCAGTGGCCTAAAGGATGAAATCCAATCCTAGGTCCTCATGGCTCGCCCTTGGACTTGGTTGGAAGTTATTAAACATGCCAAAGAATCCCAACAAGTTGTTTTTTCCCATAAAAAAAAAACCCTCTTTTGTTCCTCTCCCTCACCCCACAAATCCTTCCCCCCCTGCCACTCCCCTCAAGGTCTAGAAATTAATTCGATCCAAAATGGATAAGTGCCAACTCAAGGGTCTTTGTTATAATTGTGATGAAAAATATTTTCCCAAGCACAAGTGTAAGGAACAAAAGCTTTTTCTGTCCATTTCAAAGGATGTTGTTGAAGAAGAAGTTGTAGTTTCCCCTGTTGAAGATCTACCCCTTCCAGATGCTACTACGAAACCCGCTGACCCACCCGAATTTGATCCCCTGATTTCATTGCATGCCCTCACTGGCTTCTCTACTCCACAAACCCTCAAGCTCATTGGCTATATTAAGCATAGGAAAGTCATCATCCTTGTTGACAGTGGAAGCACCCATAATTCTATTCACCATCGCATTGCCCAGGAAACCAATTTCTATATTCATGCCGTCAACATTTTTCAAATCATGATAGCCAATGGCATGTCCATGAAATGTGGTGGGCATTGTGAAAATGTATGTCTTCAAATTGGACAGTACCACTTGAAATCTCATATGTTTGCCATTGACATGGGCAGTTGTGACATTGTGCTAGGTGTTGAATGGTTACACACTCTAGGACCCATTCTCATGTATTTTAAGGCATTGACCATGCAATTCTACCAGGAGGGACAATGATATCAATTCCAAGGACTCACATCAGGTTCTCCTGAGATCATCAGTTCCCGTCGAATGGAAAAGCTTCTCAAGAAAGGTCATTTAGGTATTATTTCCCAACTCCATTCCATTCAAGAAGTTGAGACACCCTACGTTCATCCTAACCTCCAATCTATCATCCCAAACACCATGCTATTTTTTCCACTCCTCAGGGACTTCCCCTTTCCCATGGTGTTCATGATCATTCCATTCACCCTTTTCCCGACAGTCTTCCTCCCAATGTTCGCCCTTATCGTCATCTCTTTTCCCAAAAGAATGAAATTGATAAAATCGTGCAAGAGTTTCTCCAAGCAGATGTTATATGACCTAGTACTAGCCCCTATTCTTCTCATGTGATCATGATACTCAAGAACGAAGGTACTTGGTGCAAGTGTCCTGACTTTCATGCCCTCAACAAACTCACCATCAAAGACAAGTTTCACATTCCTGTCATTGATAATCTCTTAGATGAATTGAGTGGTGCTCAGTACTTTACTAAACATGATCTTTGTTTTGTCTACCACCAAATAAGTATGAAAGAAATAGACATTCCCAAGATTTCCTTTAGAACTCATGAGGGTCACTATGAGTTATTGGTCATGCCCTTTGGATTGTGTAATTCCCCCTCCACCTTCCAAAGTCTCATGAATCATGTCTTTCGTCCTTTTTCTCAGTTATTTTGTCTTAGTTTTCTTTGATGATATTCTCATCTATAGTAAAACTTGGACATCCCATTTCACCCTTGTGGATCAAGTTCTCCATCTACTCTCTAAGCACCAACTTTTCCTCAAACAATCTAAATGTGCCTTTGGAGCCGCAAAAGTGGAGTACCTCGGTCATATTGTGGGAAAGGACGGTGTACTGGTGGATCCTAAGAAAAGTGAAGGTATGCAGGATTGGCATCTCCCTAAAACTCTTAAGATCTTGCATGGATTTCTGGGTTTAGTAGGTTATTATCACAAGTTTGTTAAGAATTATGGAAAAAATGCAGCACCTCTCACTGCTCTCCTTAAAAAGAATGCCTTCACATGGACTCCAACACTTGACCAATCCTTTCAGGCATTGAAAGATGCTATGTGCATGACTCTAGTCCTATCCCTTCCTGACTTCACCAATTTTTTTGTCTTGGAACGCGATTATTCCGAATAAGGAATTGGGGCAGTCCTTATGCTAGATGGTTGACCTTTGGCATTCACCAACAAACAAATTTTAGAGATACATTTGGGTCAATCCATCTATGAACAAGAAATTTTGTCTATTCTGCATGTCGTTGATCTCCGATGTCCTTATGTATTGGGGCAATGCTTCAAGATTAAAACTGATCACCAGAGCCTCAAGTATTTTCTGGAACAAAGAATTTCATCCCTGGAGCAACAAAAATGGGATACCAAGCTATTTGGCTTGATTATGAGATAATTTACAAGAAGGGAAAATAAAATGTGGTTGTTGATGCTCTTTTCTGAAAATATGAAGAAGGGTCCCTCTTTTCCCTCTCCTTCGTTGTACTTGATTGGCTCCAAGATGCTCATCGGGAAATTGTGGTTGCAATATCCCAAAATATCTCTCCTGATCCAGCAATTACTAGTAAATTCTCCAGCCTCTCCAGGGTACTCTTGGAACAATAATGAGCTTCACTACAAAGGTCGTCTCTATCTAAGAAAAAATCACAACTTAAATATATAGTGCTTTCTGAGCTTCATGCTTCACCCACCGCTGAGCATTAGGTTTTACCAAAACCTATGAAAGGGTCATACGTTATTTTTTCTGGGATGGTATGAAATAGGACGTCTGCACCTTTGTGGATAAATGTTATGCATGTCAATGAAACAAAGGAGAAACAGTCAAAGCTCCTGGCACACTCCAACCCATTCCAATTCCCCCTTCTATTTGGTAGGATATCTCTATGGATTTCATTGTGGGCCTCCCTAAATACGGCAACAAGACAATCAACATGGTGGTTGTAACATCCCCAGCCACCAACATGTCGAGCAATGCCACCACTTAGACACTTCACTTAGCTTCGATACCAAACTGTAGCATCCTCGGTCAACACAGAGACTGGGTAATGCTACCACTGCAGAATATACACTTATATAATATATGCATTTTAATTGAATTAAAACACTTAATCACAATAATCACATAATTATTTCTACCATACAGAATCAATTGAATTAACAATAGTTCATATACGCAACAAAATACATGATAACATTCAAGCATCATAGACATGCATAACATATAAATTAAGCACAGACTGATACTTATCTTTTCAATTGGAGTAACACCACCAACTACGTACAGACCTTCCACGAACCTCCCATCCATAGACCACGTTTCTCATCACACTCAGCAATGGATCACCCCTGAGCTGAGACTAAGCTCCACCTAGGGCAAGGGAATCCTAGACTAGGCTGAGGTTACACGAAACTGCACAGTGCAATTGGAAGGATTCTCTCCAGGATCCTTCTTACGTTCACTAGTCACGGACTCTCATTCCCCACATGTTTGTCCCACCCCAGGAGTATACACCTTCACTGTCACACATTCCATCAAATGCTTCACCTCCCTTACCTTGGGCTTCAACAACAGGACGAACCCGAATTCTCAGAGCTCTGTAGCTGGTGTTGGACTCTCTCTAGGAGAAAACCACTTCCCAACAAAATCTCTCACCTGGAGAGAGCTGCTCACAGGCCTGAAAACCTACCTCTTCAACCACGGGCCTGACAACCTACTTGTTCAACCAGTTTCAACTCAATTCCCGCAAGGTGAGGACAACAACCACTGGTCAATACCACTTAGGAAAACAGAAGGCAACAACCCAAAATGGTTAATGTACGAACTCGTCTCTGCAAGGAACAGACGACAACAACAAGCCACACTCAGTCAAGGATCTTTATGGCCACAACATCCAACAGTTATGACACAACACGGCACAGAAAAATACAGGATGCTCAGGCTTCACAAAAGACGCGGCTCAGTCCACGGGTTCTCACTATGCGTGGGTATGCAGAGGCAAACACAGAGGCAAAACAGTTTAGACACCCCAGATCCCAACGAACTCAGGCAGAGGATGATAGAATGACGCGTGAACCCCCAACACAGCTGATGCTTAAGCTTTTAACTGCATGCGCCTAGGTTGACACTTGTCTTCCTTGAGCTGCATGCATTCCCTTCTTACACATGTTCCTTTTCAAAGAACTTAGGACAACGCTTGGTCAATTGTCCACCTTAGCCTTTAGGAAATAATAATAAATTATTATCCCCTTTAGAGGTAAGCCCCCTAGCTTATCCCCTAGGCCCACACACTTATCCTCCTCCCTTACCCAACCATGTGGAAGCTTAGTCCCCCATCACTCTTTCTTCGTGGTCGGTCTGCATGCGTCGATGTTTATATTTTATTAATGATATGCATAATTACATATACAAAATCAAGCTCCTGGCATTTAACACCTAGGCTCTCCAGACTAATCACCAAATAAGCCTCCTAGCTTATTATAACTCGACTCACCAGCCTACAAAACATGTTTACAATACATAATACAACTGGGGCACGTCCTTGGGGTATTAAAGTGGTGGTTGATCGTCTTTACAAATATTCTCATTTCCGTGCTCTACAACATCCCTTCACCGCATCCATAGTGACCCAAGTTTTCATGGATAATATCTTCAAACTTCATGGCATGCCACATTCTATTGTCTTTGACATGGATCCCATGTTGACCAACAATTTTTGGCAAGAATTGTTCAAGTTACAGGGCACCCAATTACATCTCAACATCACCTATCATCCCCAGACTAATGGCCAAACTGAAATTGTCAATAGTGTTTGGAAACATATTTAAGGTGTTTTGCATCTGACCGCCAACATCAATGGGCTCAATGTTTACCACTAGCTGAATGGTGGTACAACACATCTTACTATACAACCACTCACATGACTCCTTTTGAAGCAATATATGGACGAAATCCACCATCAGTTATCTCATACATGCCAGGTGTCTCTAAGGTTCATGAGGTTGAAAATAATCTTGCAATACATGAGGCCATTCTCCATACCCTCAAAGACAATTTGGTGATGCCTCAAAATCACATGAAACAACAAGCCAATCAAGGTCATTCTAAACGTAAATTTGTTGAAGGGGACCAAGTGTTTCTTCGTGTTCAACCTTATAAACATACTTCACTCAAAGCTAAACATTGTCAGAAGCTTTCTCCCACATTTTATGGTCCTTATGCCATTCTCAAGCGTGTGGGGCCTGTTGCCTACAAGTTAGCTTTGTCTAGTGATTCTAAGCTCTATCCAGCTTTTCATGTCTCATGCTTAAAGAAGGTGTTTGGAACTAAGTGCCAAACTCAAACCCGTCTCCTTGAGTTGGATGAAGAAGGTTCCATTTGGTTACAACCCCAAGCAGTCTTGGACCAACGTGAACGTCGTCTCCGTCAGTGGACCATCTGGGAAGTGTTAGTGCAGTGGAAATATACAATTCCAGAAGATGCCACCTCAGAGCCTGCTACCATTCTGCAACAATTTCCTCATCCCAAGCCTTGAGGACAAGGTTGTTTTCAAGGGGGGGGCAGGTTAGGGACCTAACCTCTCTAACCCCTCATGTAGGTAGAATAATATATTTTCCATGTAATAAAGGCCGACATTAGTTTATAAGGACTATTTAATAAATGAGAACAAGTCAATGTAAGAAGACCTAATAGAAGCTTCCTCTTTTAGAAAGATCTTCCGCTAGAAGGTTCTTTAGAAGATGGAATTAGTATAAATAAGAGTAGGAGGCATGAGAAGTTTTGTCTTGGGAATTATTGTAATAGAGCGTTGCTCTGCTGGAGGTTTCCCCTTCGAAGAGGCAAGTGAACATTGTTTCCTATCAATAAAGGTATTATTTTGGTGTTGTGGTTTCATATACTGTGTTGTTTCGTTGTTATTTTCTGCAGTATTTATGTTTCTCTGCTATTATAATAGATCTGGTACCTTACATTGACACCATAAATATAATAACAAATGTGGAAGGAGTGGTGCATAAAGTTGAAAAATGAATGAATTGGATGAGACTACGCACATGAATATAGTTTCTAGCCTCGTATAAGCTTATCATATGCATTCCCACCCACCATAAATTTCTCAATTAAGTTTCAAGGCAAGGTAATGATTTTACCATGTTTTCCTCATAGGTGCATTTAGTGCCTAGATGCCTCCTTCGAGGTTTAAAAACAAATTCATGTATGAATATCTTAGTAATGTCAATGACATGAATCAAAGACCACATTACATTTAGCGCCTAGAGGTCTCCTTCGAGGTTTAAAAACAAATTCATGTATGAATATCTTAGTAACGCCAACAACATGAATCAAAGACCATATAGCAAGGATGGAGGACATGTAGAGAAATTTTGATTTTGGTGAAGCAATGCTCTAAACAAGACTAGCTTCAAAGGGCCTTTTATGATTATTTTTGTTGGCCCATCAAAATGGTTTTTTAATTTTAAAAGAGATCAATGTACCATTTTTGGGGCCTATGAACTTACACCAATTAACAAAATTCAATTCAAAGGCTTGTGGGTATGAAAACATGTATTATATTTTTTCTCATCAACATAGCAATTTTGGCTTCCCAAATTATCAAATCTATCAAACCAAAGGCAAATGATTTCAACCACTTTGGAAAGCTCTTTGTATCCTCTACACTTGGAAACAAACGATTCAACAATTCAAGGTTAGATGAAGATGTAATGGCTTAATTAAGTCAAGAAACCAATGGATTCCACAAAAGCTTGTTTTAATTCAATTTTTAAGTAACCATAAAGATTTCTTTGAGTTTATTTTGAATCTTGAACTTGCACATAAGGCATCTTCAAGCCTTTAGCGACTGAGTTTCAAGCCTTTTTTTGAAGCATGGAAAATGATGAAGGTAATGAGCTTCAATCACTTCCTTTTGATTGTTGACGAGTCAAATTTTTTTTTGAAATCACTAAACAACCATGGAAATCCAATGACTCATCTAATGAGAAGTTCAATCAACTACAAAGAAATGAGAATTCGATGTGTAGATCCTTGAGGAAGTTTTATTCCACTTTGGGATGCATTTCATCAAGGAAATATTGAAATTATTGAGTTGGGGATATTGAGTCCGGGACCTGGAGCAGAAATAACGAAGCCTCCTAAACATAGTTGAGCCATGTACTCCTTGTACAATTTTTTGTTGTAAACGAGCTACACGCTCGATTCATTGTGTGATAATAAATTGACGGGTGTTAGGTCGAGTTGGGACGCCCAATTTACACATATATTGGATTGTGTATTATGTTTCATGTTCTTGGTTGAATTGTGCTAAGTGTTGAAAGAAAAATAACTTAAACACATAACTATTATAATATTTGAAGTGTAGGCATATTATGAACCTAGTACACTCGGGTTGGCTTCACCACCGAGTTGGAAAAAGTTGCAGTGTCACACGATCTCCAAGCCACCGAGAGACCTGGGGAAGCTAATTCTATTCCGCCCTGGAAATTTGGTGTTGGGGTCGTGACAGTTGGTATCAGAGCACATCTTCACCACTTTCTGAGAGAGGAAGTTGATATCAAAATTCGGTTGTAGATAGCTCTGTCATTGCAGTAACAATTGGTTTGTGCACTTGACACTGAATTCATCGTAGACTTCGAGGAAGGTTTGGGTGAACAGTCCGGTGAAGAAGAATTGATCATCACAGGCCCTAAGCAGTCAGTCTGGCGAACACTTGGTGATAGGTTGGTAGCTCGTCAGCTATTGAAGTATGAAGATCTCATAGACAACTCGACCAACAACCAGTATGCGATGAACGCACGCATGATGGAGATTAAGGTCGATGACATGGCCCAGTTGAGCTTTGAGGAAGAATGGAGAAGGATGTGGAAGAAATCGATCTAAGCTTAAAGAAGATCAGAGATATCACTGCGTGATGGACTTTGTGGGACGAGAAACTGAATTATATGTTGGTGGACATCACATACTGGTTGTTATCACCATAACATTCTTAGATGGAATCCAAGTTTTAGATTTAGCAAGGGGCTACATTAGAGTGGAGGCGCAATAGTTTGGAGGACCAGGTTACATATAGCGGAGAAGGGCCAATATAGCAGAGGCGTGGAAGTTGTTGGGCTTGGCAGACGATAGATCTTGAGCGGCCCAGATTGACGGCTAGGACACATATCGGGCGATGAAGTAGCACGAAAAATAATTGTTAGAGGTCAAGCCAGGGAAAATACCATGGTTTCATTTCGCAGACACTTGGCGCCACCAGAGCCATATCAGGGCGAAAAGCGGTCTACCCAAAACCGTTTTTCCTCATCCCCAATATCCAAAAGAGCATATAAAAGGAGGGCCCCGATCATTATTTTATGATATTTCAAAGCATTCGAACGTTTGAAATTTGGCGCAAACGCTCCATTCGAAACTGAAGCTCAACAATGAACCAGATTCACGCATTCTCCGCCGATTCATAGGCATTTTTCATCATGGGCACGAACCCTATCGTTTTATCCGTAACAGAGCAAGACCTCGCCTCTAAAGAAGAAGCCCTAATTGACAGGGACTCCATTGTATTTGACACATAAATAACAGTCTCACCCATTTTCGTGTCCAGGGCCAATTTGCTAGACAATGTTGGAAAACGAATACCCTTCCTTGAAGCAGCCCAAGATTCCATTACCCCTTACACCGTAGAAGTCATTTTCCCTTTCCCAGAGTTCGAAAGCTGGTGCGCAGAACAATTTTCGCAGGAAGAAAAGGTCATTTTGAATAAGTTAGGTCAAAAGTCTTATGCAATATAGATAGCCCGTCAATTCGACACACCCTCAATATACCAAAGTCTTCCCCCTTAGTGTTAGAGCCCTTCGAGGAAGAGAAAATAATCACAGTCTATAGAGAATGTCCCTCTAAAGTAAAAACCCTATTCTTACAGACCATTGTTAAACCTGAATATCATTCTGAGAGTCTGTCGCTACCTATCAATGTAAGCGTCATGGTTATTGAGGTCCAGTGGGCTTGTTCCATACTTAGCCAAATTTAAGGATTGGATAACGACAAGTTTATAGTAGAAGTCATGTTGGGTTTCTTGTTCACCTTTTTTATGTTAGAGTCCAGTCACTCTGCCTGTATAAGTTTTGAAAAGTTCATCGCTGACAATATGCACCAATAGCTAATAAATTTCAATTCAAGACACTTTAGGTACTACACGCACTTGTTGAGAATGTTCCTGGAACCAAATAAAACCGAATTCCCTAAAGCTGCATTCATCTCGACTGAATGCAAAAGGATCACAATGCTTATTTTCATAAATAAGATCATGTCAAGGGTTTATAGTCTCATCTTCAACACAAACCTGCCAAGGGTTTTGGAAGAAATGAAAATCTCTTTACAACCCAATCCAAAGAAGAGGGTGGGAGATTGGATGTTGTTCATGCATTCTACTGTGATTTGGGTATATGGTTATCAAGAAGGACCTTACCTTTTACCCGTATTCCTGAATCCAAGAGTCTTTTCCCTAGAGTTCATCGGACAAAGAATTATTTTGAAAACAAAGCATTTTCTGAAAACGCACAAGGCATCGAACTTAAAATTTCATTTCATAATAGGACCCTTTATGGTAAAGACTAAGTCCTGTTTGCCTCAGATCTAGGCCAAACTCAGTGGATTCAAATTTACATAGTTACAAGGGAGGAAATATGACCCACACCAGATCATATCTAAACTAGACCAATGAGCAGACAAGGCCCCTACGAACATGAGCAGGCTGAAGGATTTGATAAACTGACAAACTTGGAAACCTGTGCAGATATGGAAGTCACTTTGCAACTTGATCATACACAACAAACAGAGGCAACCCCGCAACAGATCCAGACACAAAAAACTTCTCCAAGGTTGATTATTAAAGCTCCCAAGATGAGAGTTTATAACAAAAGGAGCATTTCAGAGGCCTTGGGCACCAGTGGTCAACAAAATGTTCTCAAGAAAGTGAAGATCGCACAATCCCCACTGGTAGTAAATCTGGAGGAGGAAGAGCCCAAAGAGAAACTGAGCATGGAGATGGTGGAAAGCAGAAGCAAAGAAGAAGAAGCTAACATAGAGAGTATTCCACAGGGTGAAAGCAACTTAAGGACTTTCAGCAACAAGAAACATATCTTTAGAAAGACACCTGGGGCAGTTTACCAATCCAGAGAATATTTAGCGAATTAGTATGCTGTGAAAGGAAGTATGGCAAATAATGAGATAAGAGATTTGTTTCCTAAAGTAGAAAATATCTCCCAGCGCAGGGCTTCCCTGTTCTCAGTCAAAGATGTAGAAAGAAAGACATTTAACATAACAGTAGCAGATGAGGATAAAGTGTCTGAAATAAAGTTTCACTATGAGAAGATTAGTGCCCCAGACAAGGTAAGGTTCCACATAAACACCAATGACATGATATATTCAGACTACCTGAGTCTAAGTCTGAGGTTTTCAATATTAACGAATCATGCACTTAAATTAGATGGACAAACCCAAGTCAAAAGATTGGAATCTAAAGGCCCTCAAGGGGTAAAGGATTCTTTAGATGAGAAAGGGAAGATGACCCAAAGCCTAAAGAAGAAGTTGAAGATGTCTGCCACAGAGCATCCACAGACATCAGAGTTAGCTTCTCTAGAGCAAGAAAAGGAGACATTCAGACAATAAGCACTAAGTTACAAAGCTAAAGTGTTGCAGTTGGAAAAAGAAAAAGAGAATTGGTCACAAGGACAAGTAGCAACATCATATATGGTTATTATTGTACCTTCTAATACAGAAGCTGGATCAAGCACTGATGGATTGGTTCAGGCTATGTCCCAAGTAAGCTTAAAGACAGGGGAGATCAAGAGCCTTAAGGAGGTCATAGAAAAGCTGCAGCAAGAGATGAAAATGAAGGAAGAAAGGATGACCCAATTTCAAAAGGATAATCAAGATTTGCAAGAGAGGGTGAACAAGCTGAAGATGAGGTTGAAGGGAAAAATATTGTTGCAAGGAGCTAAACATGTAATATGGGATGCTATTGCTGTTGAAGCTGCTAAATTCAGAGTTTATCTGAATTTTATAAATGACAAAGACGACATGGCTATCAATGCCCAAAACAGATGTACTGTTATTAATGAAACACTGGCTAAAAAACCATCGGAATGGGCCCATAACACTATTGATTAGTTGAATTTTATGCCCACTTCTGTTCTTCAAACCATTGGGGTAAAGGACATAACTGCACTGATCATTTGGGCCAGGAGGATCATTGCTAAACACAATTTGCCCAAATTGGTTCAAACCAAAGTTGTGCAAATGGAATAGAGTATACAAGAGTTTAGGGATACATTTGAACAATTGTTTATCAAGGACCTCCCACCATTTTGGGATGGTAAAGGGAAATTATACAATCAAGAGGAATACAATTCTCTCCTCACTCAGTGCAGAATGGATCATTCAAAATTTGAAGGCCTGGAAAAGAACCTGAAGGGGCCCAGTTTGGTGGAATATTTGGCTGCAGACTTTGAGATTTTGAATCAGTTCAAGACGGTGAAGACCGAGTTTCCAACTATGTCTTACGCTACCTGCATTGACTAGGAGATTCTGATAAAGGAGATGATGGATTACAAGATTCCTTCTAAATCACAGTGGAAGGAGATCATACGGTTAGGCAAGACAAAATGAAATTTTCCAGGGACCAGTAAGTAACATCTAGGTGTCACCAAACTGGCAAGTTCGACAGGGAATCACAACAAGACAAATGGCGCAAAGGAAGCCGAGCAGTCAGATAGATCCGTCCCTAGTCTATGAAACGTTTTTTGTTTAATCATTGTAAATCGATTCATATGCCGAGACTATCAGTTGAAATTATTACAGTCAGTTTTAGAAGCTGAAACGTTTCGGTTTCAATCATTGTAATCGAATTGTATAAGTACTAGAAATTATGAATGAATTAATGTTGGCAGAAGTGCAAGGGCACCTTTTTGTTGCTTCTAAACTCTATTGTAATTTTCTGGAGCTAAATTGAATATACATGCAGAAGCTTTTGAAGTATCTATGAAAAGATTCTAATGGTGGTGATATGAGTTTGGTCTTCTCTCGTCGTATGTATTTCCCGTGATTCTTTATTTCCATTTTCACGGTCTTCTGTTTAAATTGGATAGTTAAAAGCTCAGAATTCATCTTTTGATGCTCTCAGCTTAAGCAATTTAAACTGTGTGAATTTCCTCTTAACTAATTCAAAATTCATTTTATTAATGCTCTGATGCAATTATTTGTTTTCTCTTTCTTCTTACACCATGCTTAAACTCAATTAACAACTCAGATTCATTGCCTCATTTAGCCTTTATCCTATGGAGAGTTCTACTGGCCAATCATTGTTTTCATTCAATTTCATAATTTTGACTCCATAGCCCTGAGTGTTCCTCCCCTTCTTTGCCAATAGTTTTATAAAAAAACCCCAAAACAAACCAAATCTAGCCACTGATTATCAAAGAAATACCCAGTGGCACAACAAAACCCTCTCTGAGTTGAGTAGGCTAGTGCCCAACTCTAAAGTAGGCTGAAACAGTTACCTCTATCATTTTTCTATCACCCTGACAAAATTTACGGAGTGCTAACATTCTGGCGCTGCTGCCGGGGACGAAATTGAAAAATCTTCCCTGGGAAAAGTGACTTTAAAGATTTATTTTGATCCCTAAGGGTGACAGTGGATCAAATACCTTATTCGCAGAGATTATCTTTTCCTTGGCGACTTCGTTACCAAAAGACCAGTTGCACCAAACAGTGTGAGATAGAAATCCTAGCTCCTAAGAAAATTCACACCAAGAGCAACCCAGACCCAGAAGTTGCAATCCCTGTGTCTGACCCTGAAAAGCCTGTACATAAAAGAAAAGAAAAGCTAGTAACCTCAGTGTTGCGTCCAGACCGATATCTTTCCTTTCCCAAGGATGGAGTGACTAGCATTGAAGACCTTGAGTTTGATGTGAAATTTGAGCAAGCCCTATTCAGAACTAAGTCTGAATCTTGTTTAAGCGAGACCATCTTTGACGAAAAGAGATTCCAAGATTTGATTTTAGCTGCATCTGCCAGGCCTATAGTGATCCCTGCTCAAAACCAACAGCCACTCTGACCCCTCACAGCAGCTATGGCAACCATATTCCCCCCCCCTCATACTGCCTGCTCAACTACATGATCTACCTCAAGATTATAACCTAAGGATCAAACTATATGATGTTGAATGTAACATATAAGCTCAGAAGCATCTAGACTGGTTTAATGATTTCATAGACTTGGAAGAGGTGGACTTTGAAGATGTGAAAATGAGGTTGTTTACACAAAGTATTGCAGGAGAAGTGAGGAAGTGGTTCAAAGCCCTTCCACCAGTTAGTATCGCAGATTTTGAGGCCTTTGAAACAAGCTTCCTTGCAAAATGGGGATATAAGAAAAATCCCCTTCAGTTGTTGACCCAGTACAATAACATGAAGAGATCACCTGACAAAATAGTGTAGTTGTTTTCAGCCATATTCATGAAGGTCTATAATGTGATTCTTGTTGAGGTAAACCAACCCCCCCCTAAAGTTGCGCAGCTCAAATATGCCGATTCTTTTGAAAGTGACTTTGCTTTATTATTAAGAGAACAAAGATCTGCAACATTGGATGATATGATGACTGATGCCATAGAAGTTGAAGTGAACCTAATGGATTCAAGGAAGATGAAAACTAATTTTGGCAGGGACATAAAAAAAACTCAGGATAAAGCACAACCTGCAACGTCACAAACATCAGAAGAAAGGTTTGAAGCAATTATGAGAAACATGGAGAGAATGATGGAAAGAATGACTCTGGGTAATAGGTCTAACCCCAGAGAACAGGATGATGGTCCACCCAGAAATCAAAAGAGACCAGCGATCCCACAAATTAGACAAAGAGAGCAAAGGAATCAGGGAAATCAGGGGAACCAAGAAAATCAAGTAGATCAGGCGAATCAGGGAAATCAAGGAAACCAGGGGGATCAACAAATAAGGCCTCCTTTTCAAAATAATTATATAGATGAAAATTATGATGGATATTTTGAAGACAACATGAACTGCTATGATGATAAAGAAAATGAAGTGTTTTTTACTAAAGAAGAACACGACCAGTTCATGGATGCAAGTGAGATCCTTTTGCAAGATGAAGAGGAAAGGTTGTCCGTAGAAAAAAAAGATTACCAGACAGGATTGAAACATGCCATCATGCAATTCCAAAGACAATACAACCTTCGAAATCAAAGGGCACCTCCAAACCCTCCAAAGGGAAATCCTCCAAAGGGAAACCCCACCAAAGAAGCTCAAAGTAACATACCTTCTTCAAGTCAACCCAAAAAGGATTCTGCTGCAAAGGATTCAGCTACAAAAGACTCTACTGTGAAGGATTCTGCTGCAAAGGGTACTGTGGACAAAGGAAAGCAGAAAGAACCCCAGAAGAGAATATTGGAGGCAAGGAAAGAAACAGTCACCAAAGAGGTAGAGAAGAATTCATCCTCTTTTAATTTTGAAAGTAGGGATGATTTTAAGGATGGAAGTTTATTTTTAAATGTAGAGACCTTGGCTAATCTTACTAATCCTTCATATGCCAATTATAAATGTTTGGCGATATTTTTGTAAAAATATTCAAATTTCTAAGGATTTTATATAGTTTTTATAAAGTTTTGGCGATTTTTAAGGTAAAATAATTTTATCCTATAGAATTTGGGAGAATCATTTTTAAAATAGCGAATCTCGTTTTTGGAAAAACCATGGAAAATTAGCCCATGAACGAAATTTAGCCCCTAAAATCATCCATGTTTGAAAGTGAGATAGATAAGATCAAAATTTATGTACCATTTAATGAATTAATCAAGAATAGCGAATATAGAAATTAGATCATCAAGATGCTTAAAACAAAACAGGCTTCTGATACCCTGAACATACAAGATGATCACCCTACCATCTTATTCGGACCAAGAGTAGAAGAAAATGGTGATAACGAAGAAGTTCCCCCTTTCTATGTTAGCCTGAGAATCCATGATATGACTCTACACAATGCCATGTTGGATTCAGGGGCATCTCATTACCTAATTCCCAAAGTGGTCATGGACCAACTAGGTTTGGACATCACCAGGCCTTACAAAGACTTGTTCTTTTTCGATTCTAGGAAGGTGAAATGCCTAGGTCTCATCAAATATCTAGTGGTATCTTTGGCACAAATTCCAGCAAAGAACATGGTCATGGATGTAGTAGTGGCTTACATCCATCCCAAATTTGGCATGTTATTGTTAAGATCTTGGGCTGCAAAATTAAAAGGAACCCTCTAGATGGACATGTCATATGCCACCATCCCTATTTTCGATCAAGACAAAAGGTTTTTCAGAGAAGTTTTGCTCAAATACATGGTCAACAACAAGTCACAACCAAGTAATCACTCCATCTACTCTGTAGAAACTGAGTTGGGATCTTCCATTTTCTTCAATGACCTGTGTTGTGAAGAAGAAGAACAAGAAATCGATGTGACTAAGAAATATGATAAACAGGTTGAGAAGTATTCAAAGCAGCAGGATGAAGCATAATATCAGATATGGAAGATGAGTTTTGATGGAGCTGCCTGCAGAGAAGGAGCAGGAGCTGGCGTTTGGATCAATCATCCTAAAGGAGATTCAAAATTATGTTCTTATAAGCCTGTTTTTTAATGCACAAATAACATGGTTGAATATGAAGCATTAATATTGGGGTTAAAGGTCTTGAAAGAATTGGGTGCCAAAATAATTGTTGTACATGGATACTCTGAGCTAATTATAAATCAAATCAAGGGCATATACCAAGCAAAACACCCCAGACTTAGGGCTTATAGAAATATGGTACTAGACCTCCTTGAGAAGTTTCCAGAATGTAATCTTTCAGCAATTCCAATAGAACAAAATCAGGTTGTTGATGCCTTGGCTACTTCAGCAACAGTTTTCAAAGTTCCAATTTTCCATGAAAAAATCTACAAGGTTGAGGTCAAGTACATGCCAACAATACCAGATAATATGAAGCACTGGCAAGTTTTCGAGGACAAAAAATAGATAGAAATATTCCTCAAGATGGAGAGTGAGTTCAAAAATTTGAACATTGATGATGAATACTGTGATGATGAGGTGGATGCAGTTGCTTTCACAAAGGAGGGGTATTTTGACAATCAGATTGCACGCAGAGGTATCGTTCAACTAAAGAGCAACATCATTCCCAAGGGTTTGGTCCCATTGGAGAAACTCTTTGATAATAATGATGTGGCGAAAAGTCCAAAGATTACAGTAAATGAAGGAAATGTAGAAGATTGCAATATTGGGACCCCAAAGGATCCAAAGATCGTTAAGCTATCCAGAAAGATTAGCCTTGAAGTCAAGGAGAGATACGTAAAATTGATGAAAGAGTTCCCTGATGTTTTTCTCTGGAGCTATGATGATTTGAAAGTCTATGACACAAGTATGATTCAACATGTTATCCCAATCAAAGAAGATCACAAGCCATTCAAACAGAAATTGAGAACGATAAATCCTTTGTTTCTACCCCTAATTGAGAAAGAAGTAAAGAAGCTATTTGAATCCAAAATCATAGTGTCCCTGAGATTTTCCAAATGGGTGGAAAATATGGTGCTAGTCAAAAGGAAGAGGGGAGAAATCCAGTTGTGTGTGGATTTCAGGAATCTGAACAAAGTATCTTGAAAAGACCATTACCCATTGCCTAAGATGGATCATATTTTACAGAAGGTGGTGGGCTCTCAGAAGATGTCAATGTTAGATGGCTTCTTAGGATACAATCAGATTATGGTGCACCCTGACGATCAGGAAAATACGACATTTACCACACCATGGGGAACATTTATATATGCCAATATGCCTTTTGGGCTTATGAATGCAGGGGCGACGTTTCAAAGAGCTATGGATATAGATTTTGCTGATGAAAAAGAACAATTCATTGTTATCTACCTTGATGACATCACTGTGTATTCTGCCTCAGATGAAGAACACCTCAAGCATCTTAGAAGGATGTTTCAAAAATGTAGAAAGTTCAGAATCTCGTTGAATCCTAAGAGGTCAAATTTCGCCATGGAAGAAGGAAAGTTGTTGGGTCACATTATTGCAAAAGAAGGGATAAAGGTAGATCCCAGCAGAGTTGAGGGAATCTTGAAAATTGGCATACCCAGAAGTAAAAAAGAGGTTCAATCTTTCCTGGGGAAAGTAAATTTTCTGAGAAGGTTTATCCCAAATTTGGCTGAAATCATAAAACACATCACCAACATGCTCAAGAAGGGAAATGAAATAAAGTCGATTCTTGAAGAAAGAAAATCCTTTGAAGACATCAAAGAGGCATTGGCCAAGGCTCCAGTACTTGCAAGTCCTAATTTTGAGAAGGATTTCATATTGTTCTCTTTCTCCTCAAAACACACAATTGCTGGTGTTTTACTCCAGAAAGATGACCAGAATTTTGAGAAACCCATAGCATATTATAGCAAGACGTTGAGGGATGCTCCTTTGATGACATCATGGAGAAGCAAGCATATGCTCTATTCAAAGCCTTGAAAGAATTCAGAGTTTACATCCTACATTCCCATACTACTGCTTATGTACCCATCAGCTCAGTGAAAGACATCTTAACCTAGCCTGATCTTGAAGGAAAGAGGGGAAAGTGGATAGCAGTGTTGTTAGAATACGACCTTGAGATCAAACCCACCAAGTTGATCAAAGGACAGGGGCTTGTGAAGCTGATGGCACAGATGAATTATGAACTCTTAGGAATAAATTTCATTACAGACCTATCAGAAGGCGTAGAATAAGAAAGGACTCCTCAAATATCCCAGAAATTTCTTGAATCCACATGGTATGCAGACATCATCTTTGTGTTGAAAAATTTGCAGGCTCCTCTTGAATTCAGTAAAACGAAGGCTAGAATCTTGAAACTGAAAGCAACAAAATTTTGTATAGTGAATGGATCTCTGTATTGGAAAGATCCAGGGGGGAATTTTATTAAGTTGTTTAATAGAAGGAGAAGCAGAAAAAACTATCAAAGAGTTCCATAAGGGTGACTATGGAGGTCATCATTATTGGAAGACAACTGTGCACAAGATTTTGAGGGTTGGGTTCT